>APFE030629602.1:0-43654 GCA_000404065.3 Pinus taeda
TGATTATGTTATTAAATGGGTAGAAGCCAAGGCATTGCCTTCTGCCACTGAGAATTCAGTTATTCAATTTCTTTTTGAGGATATTTTTACTCGTTTTGGTGTCCCAAGAGAAATTGTGACAGATCAGGGAAGTCAATTTACATCTAAATTGATGGAGAAGTTGATGGAGGAATACAAAATCAAGCATAGAAAATCTACTCCATATCATCCGCAAGCAAATGGTCAAGTGGAATCCACAAATAAATTTCTTGAGAGCATCCTCACCAAGACTGTTCATCTGCACAGAAGAGATTGGGCAAAAAGGCTTCCTGAAGCCTTATGGGCCTATAGAACTACATGGAGGAACACAACAGGAGATTCTCACTATGAACTTGTTTATGGGAAATAAGTCCCGCACCCCATTGAGTTTCAAATCAAGACCTTCAAGATGGCAGTTCAGCTGGGGATGAGTCTATCAGAAGCCCAAAAGCACAGAATGGAGCAGCTACATGAGCTAGATGAAATAAGACAAGATGCAATTTTAAGGACCGATCTAGTTCAGCACCTAAGAACTAAGTGGCATGATCGATATATCAAAGAAAAGAAGTTTCAAAAGGGAGATTGGGCGTTACTGTTTGATTCAAAGTTCAAAGACTTCAAAGGGAAATTTCAAATTCACTGGCTTGGGCCATATGAGATTGATGAAGTCTTTAACAATGGAGCAGTTCGAATCAAGACTATTGATGAATCTCAAACTCCTCTGATTGTGAATGGCCACCGACTGAAAATTTATCATAAGCCACTCTCAAAAGAGGACTTTGTCAAAATATTTCAAGAAAATTCTGCAATGAGGCTAGTGGAGAAGAATCCTTCTCCTCCATCAACCTAATCTTTCTTTCTTCTGAATTGAAAAAAAGAAAAAAAAGAAAAGAAAAAAAAGAAAAAAAAATGTGTATAAGCCTGAAAACCAATCTTAGATTGGCAGTCTTATACAGAAAATATGGAGTGAAAATCAGGGACACCTGACACTCTATATTTTCTAAAAAAAAAAAAAAAATCTCTCTTTCCATCATCATTCCATCTTCATTCCATTTCACTTCACTCCATATTTTTCATCTCTATTTCACTTCATTCCATTTCATTTTTTTCACTTCACTCCAGCTCATACCATCAATAAAAATCCTTTTCAGGATTATTTCCATTTAGTTAGTCTTTTCCTAACTAACTTTGTGCAGTTAAAAGGGAAATGTCTTAGTTTCCGCAGCTCGCACCAGTTTCCGCAGCCAGAAATGATTCTGTCTCTACAGCTAGCAACACTCTGTTTTTCAAAGGAAAATCTCAGTCAAAGGTTAACATCATCATCACCAAAGGCAACAAGGATATGAGGCACCTGCAAGATCAAAAAGCAATAATGGATCAGCAACCTTAATCAGCAAATGGCAAACTCATGAAGGTATGATCAAAATCTTTTCCAAACAACAATTTAATGTCATTTTATGCATAGTTATTAAATCGTGGAAGAGCCACTAAATGAAATGATTCAGCAAAGATCATCCCACTTCTCCTCCACGATAATCCTTCATCCACCTCATACCCTTCTAACGGTCCCATGATCACTCTTAATTTAAACTCAAAATGGCACTGCAATTTCATTTATTGGCCGTACGAAGAAGTGACCTATTATACTACGTCTCTTCACTACCATGATTTCCGCAGCCAATACTGATACGTGTACAAAGCCACCCAGCTCTAAAGGATTCGGCCGTTATTCCATCCACTTATCACTCCATTTCCGCACGCATTGAACTCAATTTTGTGTTCTACTCCCTCATACTCACACCATCTTCACTCCCATTTCCACTGCAAACTCCACAGCGCTATTTCAAACCCCACTTACACTCTGCAATACGCTTTGCATTACGGATACTCCACTTACAACCATAACCCACCCGTTTTTCCCGTGAGCATCCTCCTCGAGCATCCATACACAGTCAAAACTTCAGCCGAAGTTGAGAGCCGAAGATGGGAAAGCTGCTTAGAGCTGAACCCAAAGGTCCAAAATATTTAGAAGGATATCCTCAGACGAAGGAAGCATTGAAGAAAGAAAAATGGTTAAAGTTCATTCAAAAGTTCAGAGGATATGATAAGGAGGTAACGAAGGCATTTGCTCGGTCCTTCAATGGAAACACCGTGGAAGTAGGGGACCTGAAATTTACAATAACAGAGAATACCATAGCCACAAAAACCAATATACCTCAGGTGGGAGACAGATGGTTTAAAAACAGAGGGCTGGAAGATCAGGCATAGAAGAACATGCTCAAGAACCCAGGTATGGACACTTCAATATTTACTAAAGGGATTCCTGTACATGTAATTAAGGAAGAATGGACTGCATTGTTATTACTTGTTCAAAACTTTATTACATGTGAGGCCGCTTTGGTACCATGTATATGTACCATGAAAGAATTATGATGAATTTCATGGAAGGCCATGCCATCAATTTACCCTACTTTCTGTGAAGAAGCCTAAAGAAAATGAGTTCCACTATTCAAAAGAATGTGGGCCATATTGAACCCCACTTGTATCATCACAGCCTCATTAGAATTCTCATAGAGGATCAATTGAAAAATAACAAGGATACATGGGAAAAGTTTTTAGTCAGGAATAATTTCCAAGAAGTGACTGAAGCTTCCACTAGTAGTTCTCCTAGAATCCCAAAAGGAAGTAGGAGAACATAAAGAGATGTTGCTGCCCAAGATCCTCCTATTGTAGAAACTCAGGAAACTACTCAAGAAGAAGAGGAAGAGAGAGATAAAACCAAGAAATAGAAAAAGGATAAAGGGAAAATAATTGTTCATGAATCATCTCCATCACCTGAACCTTCAGTAGAAGAAGACTCCCAAATCTTGGCTGAGAGACTAGCACAACTCCAAGCTGCTACCTTCTCAAAGAAGAAACAGAAAGAAAAAGAGAGTGCCCAACAAAAGAGCACTAGTGTACAAGTGAGAAGAAGCAGTAGACTTAAAGGAAAAATGAGTGTGACTAAAGAAAAAAAATCACATTTCATTGATTTGGGAGAAGCTACACCTAAAAAGGCTCCAGCTCAGCTTGACCTTGAGTCCACTCCTCCATGCGAAGAGAGTCCCTTTCAGACAGAACCTCAAACAGAATTTGATCTTGAACATAGCCCAAGAAGATCACCTGAAATTGACCGTGACCAGTAGGAGGTATATAATTATTTGGAGGCCTTGGAGCAATCAGTTGCATGTCCAAGCACTATATTGCCTCTTGATGAACAGGTCAAATCTTTAAAACAGGAGGTGTTTGAACTAGAAGTCTTGAACTGGCATATTAAACAAGAAAACGAAGCATTGAAAGAACAAAGCAAAGTGGACAAAATGGTCCATGACAATACCACGCTTCACTTAGGACTCTGGCAGAAAAAGAACAGAAAACTAAAAGGAAAATTTAAGAAACTGAGTAGGGCATTGATCAATTTGAGGTTCAGGTATTTAGTCAAGAAACCAAGGACAATTTTGGCAGCAAGAAGAAAGAAAAGAAGGCTAGATATTTTGGCAGAAGCATCTGAGCACATGGATTAAAAAACAATGACAAAGTTTTGGTTGCATGAGGACATGCAACACCTCCACAGTGGGGGTATGTTGAGCCTTAAACCTACACTTCTTTATACATCCACTCAGCCTCCTTTTCCTATTCATTTTCTTCTTTTGCCACTCATCCCCTCCATCAAATTGCTAAAATCATTGTATTTTAGGACTTTTTACATGGTTTTCTAATTATGCTAATGATTGTGTTTGGTTTAGAATTTTGGTTCAAAGTGCTGCGTTTCCGCAGCTCACACAGGGTTTCCGCAGCTGATTCTGGTTTCCGCAGCCAACCCCGGATTCCGCAGCTGTTTTATTAAATGCTATGTTCCAGGTGTCCTCCAGGAAGAAGAGCCACATGGGCACGTTTGTGGAACCAAGGACATGGTGTGTTTCCCTCCAGATCACCCAAACCAGTCACCAAAACCCATGGTCAACGAGGAGGCAACTTTGGTCAACAGAGGTCATTTGCGGTGGCACAGCTCTGCGTGTTCTATTTTAGAGCACGTGAAGAACAGGTGGCATCGTCCTCAGTCATGAAGATAGTGGGAAACATAAATCCAACAGCAGATTTAATGCCCACAACGACCGTTGCCTAAATCCGAGGACGCAGCAAGAGTACGTGTTCTTACACAACTGTTTGAATTGCTTAGATTTCGTTAAGTTAGTTTGCTTTCCTCTGTTATAAATAAAGCGTTTTTGAACACTGGATAGTTAGTTGTTAGCTACTCTTATGTACTTTTGAACTCCCACTGTACTTTATATTTTGATGCATAATATATGAGAAGATTGTTTTTTTCCATTTGCATGTGTAATTGATCTTTGAACCGGCTGGAGTAGGCAGAGGGCCCCTGCTTACTAAAGGCCTGTATAGTACCTTTTAATTTCCTGCATTTCGTTTTCTTATTTCATGTATATAATGCCTTTGATTGTTGTGTTTTGATAGCTGTATATACATTTCGAATTCTGCTTGTTTACATTTCTGCACTTTTTCATGACTAATCAGTGTGTTATGCAGGTTTCTTAGGTGTGCCCGGGACAATTTCTTTCTTTTCTTTTTCACAACTAGTGACACTTGTGATCATCTTGTCTATGTTGCTGACCTTCGTTATTTTGCAGCCTTTATTTCCTTACTATCACTTAGTCAATTTGCATATTTTCTTTCTGTTTTTAGACATCAAGTTGTTTATCTATTGATGGTTCCTTCTTCATAATTTAATATCTTTATTGAGGACCAAAATATCACTTAGCATAGCTTGGTTTAGTTGTTCAAGAAATCACAATTTCTTGGCTTATTTTTAATTGTCTCTCACATGATATATTCAGTTAAAAGGCAAGAAGTTAAGGAAAAGTTAAAGTATTTGTGACTAGTCTTTCTCTTATGTAGATTTACTTTAGTTTCACATTGCTTAGTTGTTATTTGACATAGATTTCATTTTCATTTTCTTGCAGCAGCAGAGATACTAGGCCAATGTCATTAGTCATTTATTTGATGCCTTTATTTTCCTTTAAGAGTTGATTTCATTTCAAGCTTTCTTGTAGAATAATTTTAAGTTGTAAAAAGCTCATCACAATCTCACACACTTCACTCACTTTATTTCATTTCCATCACATCACATTAGGAGAGATATACTTGAAAACAAACTTAAAAGTTAAAAACGAAAAAATCTTAAGAAATAGTTGCCTAAGTCCATACAGTACACCTCACTTCATCAGCTTACGAGCCCCGGGTTGACATTTAAAAGTTGTAATTTAGACATCACTAAATTGACCAAACAATAGGCCTCATCCAGCTAAGGCCACAATATGACGTTGAGGATTGTGTCTTTCCTTTGTGCTACCTCCACCTGTTCGAGCAACTGCTTTGCGTCATGCAACTTAGCCAATCGCTCTAATATAGCGACGGTGCGCATCATCACTCTTGCTTCATCATACTATTGTTGTAATTCACGGGCTTCTGTATTCAACCTCTGCAGGTTAGGATCCTCCTAGAGCACCGTGACTACCTCCATGGATTTCTCAAAGAACCCAGTGCAATCCACCACTTGCAGCATCTACTATCGTGACTCCATCGTTTATAGCTACGTCATGCTGTTCTTTGATCTCTGGTGGATTTGAAGGTTGTGACTTCAACTTGCGCTCTGTAATCTCCAGGTTCAGTTCAAACTAAACCTTGGTAATTTCTATTTTTTCTTCGCCCATGCCTGCAACAAATTTTCTAATCTTTTCGTCCACTAGCGCTTACTTCGGGATATGCAGTTCATGGACTGTCCTGCAAGCCTTGGCCACCACGACTACAATCAGCTCATTCTGTGCCTACACTTTCTTCCATTCCTCTAGTGCTGCTGTCTTCTCAACGAAAATTTGTTCGTTGTTAACCTTATATTCTTTGATCATGCTCAGTGCGCGCTGTTCTCAGGCCTTAAGCTCTGTGATCACACCTGCTTGCAAGGTGTGAAGGAATTCACTGGGGAGCATGGCCAAGTTGAGGCCCACATTCTTCAAAGTGCTAAAAGTCGCCTTGTCAGTGGCCACCTCCATGTAAAGCTCCATCAGGTAGTGCGATTGCCCAGAGATCCATTGTACGAACCAACAATGCTGCTTGAGTGGTCCCTGGTGCCAAACTAGTGGATGTCGCATTACTCTGTCCTACATCATCTTGAAGTCTAGTTGTTTGGATCTACAGCTCATGTAGACCCGACTGTATGGTGACCAATGCTTGCTTCTGCTACTGCTCAAACTGCTACAATAGTTTTGCTGTTGTATCGAGCACCTTATCACCAATATCGTCCAAGTCGCCCTCTGCCAAGGTAATTCAATCTAATGATGACTTGGAGGTCTTTGTCTTTTCTTGCAGTCATTCCTTCTCCTGCTCCCTATACCGCTTCATCCAGAAGGGAGTGCTTTCCTACTAGTCTCTGCCACCTTACTCTGACCCCTGTTCTTCCTCCATTTGGGGCGAAGGAGATTTCTAACTCCTTTTGGAGCTACGCTCTTCCTGCTCGGCCTATTATTTTGCAACACGCTCTGCTTCTAATCAAGCCTTCTCTTCAGTCTCCTTCTTCCTCTTCTCAGTCAACTGTTGAAACTTTAGTCTGGATGCTTCCTTTTTCTACTTCTCTATGGACTTGCTAGTCCTTGCAGCCTCATCGGATGGACTGTGCCAGTCTACTGGCCAACGCTTGATGAATTATTTCAATCACGTCATTCATGGCCAGGTAGCGTAAGTCAAACCATTTCTGGTTGGGGTCCTCGCGCACCCGGATGTAGACATGGTGGAAGTCTGCCTTGAACTCTGCATACCCCGACAACTACTTGAACACGATTGGTGAAAACCGTTACTTTTGGTTGATGGCCATGCGTATACTTGCCTCCATCAAAACCCAAAACACTTTACTTTCTGTCACTCGTGCAACATCTTTCGTTGTCCAAAGAGATGCAAACTTTGCTGCTTCTGGTAAATCCTTCTCCATAAGAGGAAATTGGCTATCCTCCGACAAGTCCCACGTGACCATCACTATTGAGAGAAACATCCATGAATTGTGAAAATTCTTACTCTCGTTATGTGCCTCTTTACAGTTCGCGAGGAACTCGCTATATAGGTAGCACGCCTAACTTAACTGTACGCCTTTTGTGTACTGGGCCACCAAAGAAATTAGTCGTGCCGGTACCTCGTCTACGCAACACTTTATCATCACCTTGCTAGCCATAATTTTCATGGAAATCTTGACCGCAGGGTCGGTAATGTTGGTAATTGAATACCCACATGGAGTTTTAAAAAGCTTAAACTTGTCCTTCATCTTCTCAGTGAGGTCGCGCTCGCTCATTTTTCCACCAAACACCTTGGCCGGATTCAACCCAGAGTGAGGTAATAGTGTGATCTTATGGATCAACATGTCAGTTATGGGGATCAACTCATTCAGCCACAGGCACCCGTTGTGTACCAGGCACAGTAAATGTCTGATGACTATAAGGTTTATGTTTGACCGATCGTAGTGCGACACCCATAACAAGTTCAACAACCCAGACTTGTTGACTTCATGAATCCATTCCATCGGTTCCAATGCGGTGACTCCAAACTCCTTGTAGAAAACCCTCTACATGAAGGTGTTGATAGCAAGGTGGGGAAACTGCTCAAGGTCTGCCAAATCCCAGTCTTCAAGCTTTAAATGCAGGAAATGTGCCAAGCATGGACCTTCAAAGGTAATATTCTCTGGCAATAAGGGAGTATTGAGGGAGAATTGTCCGACATCTAGGTCCTTCGGGACCTTCACCTTGCCCTTTCATAGAGGGATATACTCTAACAGTTTTGAAATAGGGTCCATCCCCTCAATGTCAATATCCTCTGCACCCTCCTCTGCCTCCAAATCGACCACCTTCCCCTTCTCCTTCGTGCTTGGCTTTTCTTTCCACTGCGCCTGTGTAGCTGCATGTTTCCTTGTTGACTTGCGCACCGACATCAACTTCTTTTTCTTATCCTTCTTTGGCTTAGAGACCTCTCTCGCTAGTGTAGGCTTCGGCCTAGGCAACCTTAGCGTTGTAGGCACTATTGCTGGAACCTCCATACTCACAACCTCAGGGGTAGCTCCCTGAGAGGCAACAGTCTCTCCAGAGCTTGCAGCTTCTACGGGACTTGGTCCTAACATGATGTCTCGAATAAGCTTGTGGTCTGACTCAGAATACTGAGCGAATATGTGGCTTACAAGCAAATCCTCAAAGAACTCACGGTTCATCCACAACAAACAACACAACTCATAAATTATCAGAATGCAAAGTGTTTCATGCTGGATGGCTACTAGTAATTTATAGGTGAATTCGAATTCAAATTCGACTGTTCTATCCAAAATCCCTCCATAAATGTGAGATTGGTGGTATATTTCCAAAGATTTCACACTTGATTTCAGCCTTAAATTCCTTAAATGTCAGCCGCCCACTCCTC
Organism: Pinus taeda; assembly: GCA_000404065.3. Classification (NCBI taxonomy): domain Eukaryota; kingdom Viridiplantae; phylum Streptophyta; class Pinopsida; order Pinales; family Pinaceae; genus Pinus; species Pinus taeda. The sequence goes on from APFE030629602.1 coordinate 8,524, forward strand.
TTAACCGTATTCTAGTAGTCAAATAATGAATAATGATAGTAATGGTCACTTTCTGCCTACGTTGCGCAGTCTCTGCCCCTATAGTGCGACTCCCTCCATGCTTCTTCTGGTATTGTAACATTATCTTGTCTTGCACAGAGACCCTATTGCATAGCTCTATAAACCGAGCAGTGTAGTTTATAGTCTCACGCCTCCTTGTAGTTGCCTGGGGTGCTAAGACTATGCTACCATCATGTAGTCATTAGGCTGGATCCCTGGTGTATGGCTTCAATCGACTACCATTTACCTTTCCGGGAAATGGATGTCCATTCAATTTCACAAGCTGAACTACTCCACTATTGGTAATCTCTTTGATCACATATGGCCCCAACCAGTGCATTTGAAATTTTCCTAGAAATTTATCAAACTTGCTATCATATTATAAAAAAAATCATTTACCTTGAAGGTGCGCAGTTTGATGTGTTGATTGTGCCACACCTTTTCTCATTCCTTCTACACCTGCTGATGGAATCTAGCTAGAAACATGTCTTCCTCGAGCTCTGTCAGCTGCGTGTGCCGCTCTTCTAAGGCTCCATGGTCCGCTATCCCTTAAATGCCGCTACGTTTAGACTAGGTACGATATACTCCATAGGCATCACAACCTCTAGAGCATAGACCAATCTAAATGGTGTCTCACCCGTAAGCTTCTTACAATTAGTTCTATAGGCCCACAACACAATTGGTACGTGCACATCCCAATCATTCCTTAGTGCATTGCAAACCTTTTTCAATGCATTCTCCAATATCTTATTAAACACTTCAACCGTCCCATTGGCCTGAGGATGATATGGTGTACTTTTTTTATTATAAGCATGGAACTCCTCTGTTAGTGCCTTGATCGTTTCATTAAGGAAATGTGTATTGCGATCGCTCATTAAAATATTCGGGCAACCAAACCTAGTAAACACATATTCAAATAGAAATTTTTCTATGGTATCCCCTGTACATTCCTTCACGAGCTGTGCCTCTACCCGCCTGGTCAAATACTCGGTCATAGTGATGATGTACTGCGCACCCATCTTCTTTCCTGGAGGCTGAATTGCTCTTACAAAATCAATTTCCCATTTCTCGAATGGCTGTAATGATACTTGTGGATTCAAAGGTAGTTCATCCCTCCACAATGGCCTGCCGGTTCTTTGACATGCATCGCATGCCATACAATATGCCTTGGAATCCTTATGCAATGTTGGCCACCACAACCTAGCGCTAAAATCTTTTGCATTGTTTCTCTTCCTACATAATGGCCTCCTGCAGCTCCTCCATGAGCTTCAACTAGGATTCTGCTACGTTAAAAATGGAGCACATAGTGTTGTAGTATCTCGTCCAATCCCATTTTATACAAGTGACCTGCAATAACAGAAAAATCTGGCACGCGCACCACCTATTCCTTCTTTTGTTGACTAGTGTATCCTTCTGGAGTAATTCTTGTAGCTAGGAAGTGGATAATGTTTGCAAAATGATTGTCTGCTACACGCACCGTAAAGATTTGCATGTCAGCAACCCTTCCTCCAAATTGGTAGGATCCTCTCCTGTTTCAATGTATGAGATATGATCTGGTCTTGCATTCGATCTCCCTAGCTTCACAATTACTTCAAAATCATACTCTTGAAACAACAACAACCATCTGCATATTCACCCCCCCCCAACATAGGCTTGTTGACCAGGTATTTTAATGCAGAATGGTCTATGTACATCTTAAAGCATCCACCTAGTAAGTAATGCCTGAAATTCTGGAGTGCATACACCATAGCCAGCCCTTTACGCTCCGTCGTCGAATAGTTCTTTTCAGCCTTTGACAACTTCCTGCTCATGAATGCCATCGGGTGATCCAATTCTCCTTCGCCGGCTTGCATCAGTACTGCTCCCAATGCGATACTGACCATCCGGGAAGACTAGGATCAACGCGGTGACTATCTTCTCCTTTAACACATCTAAGCTCCGATGACATTCTTCACTCCAACAGAATGTAACATCCTTCTTCAACAATTTTTCCATCGGCGTGGTAATCTGAGCATAACTCTTAATGAACTTTCGATAATAACCAGTATGACCTAGCGTTGTGCGCAACTGTTTAATAGTCCTGGGTGCCTCCAAATTGATTATAACCACAATATTAGCTGGGTCCACGATTAATCCTCATTTGCACACTACATGACCCAACAAGATTCCAAAAGGGACGCAAAATAAACACTTCATCAAGTTTAGTGTGATTTGATATCTTTGGCATGTATCCAACATCATGCGCAAACTAGCTACATGGAACTTTACCAGTCCAAACACTGTCTAATTGTCTAATTATACCTCCAAAAAGTTGTGAATTAACTCTTTGAATGTTGCAATGAAAATGCGTGAAAAAATTTCCAGCACATTCTTAAGTCCAAAAGGAATTACTATACACTGAAAGCATCCCCACTCGGTCACGAAGGTAGTCTTACTCTTGTCTTCCGGTGTGATATTTATCTAATGGTAACCAGATAACCCATCAGTGAATGAATAGGCCTCCTGCCCACGAACATTAACCAACACTTCATCTGTGAATGATGTTGGGAAAGGATCATGAACACAAGCATTGTTCAACTTCCTGAGATCTACGTAAATCCTTATGTCGTCCTTCTGCTTCTTTTCCTGAACTACCATAGGACTTACCCAATTAGACTCCTCCACTGGTTCAATAATACCTATTGCCAAAATTGTTTCCAACTCCAAGTAGACCTTTTCCTTGTACTTAGGATTAAGGTGATATGGCCTCTACTTCACAGGCTTCACTTTTGGTTTTAGTGTTATTTTCATCACTCCTAAATCGCCTATTATCTCATTCAAGTCTGAAAAATTTGTAGTGAACAAATCCTGATTCTTGGAGCAACTCAGCAACCTTATCCACTGTAGCATCATCCCAATAGTCACCTATCTTCGCAAACTTCGGCTCCACCTCTATTCCAATGTTCACTTGTCTAGTTTTAAGTGGGGCAGTGATATCTGCATTCTTTATTTGTGGCCCCTCAACTTTGCAGTGACCTTAGGCCTCTGGGATATTAATGTTCCTTGGATCCTCCCCTTCTTCTTCAAGAGTCACATTGTAGCACTTTAGCAGATGGCGCAACGGGGTGGTCCAATCTGGTTGAATCAAATCCAAGGGATCCTTTGGTATTTTGAAGATCGTTGCTTTGACCTCCCGTAATGCTTCATCGATGCACTCAAATCCATCTTCAAAGTTGAATGTCATCAGGAATCCCTGTCTCAAGATATCCCATTTGTCTGTGCCATGGCGAAGCTCGGTTTTTAAGTACCAATTCATTGGTATTACATCTAAAGTATGATATAACAAATGCACCCATTTTGATTGTGGCTCTGCTCCATAAGCATCAGTCCATTTTGCTAAGTGATCATGCGGATCACTCCTCCTATCATATTTCTTTGTCAATCATACTTTTGGGCGACGAAACCGAACCCTCATCATTCTTTTGTATTCATGCCATCCATCAAAATTGTCTTTATGTGTACCCAACCATATTATAAGTGTAGCGTATAGCGCCAAATCCAAGGCTTGGAAGTGGTGCTTTTGAGGCACTTCCCTTTCAAACGCATCCAAAAATTTGTCTACGTTATTTAGACCATCATAATAAGGCGAAATCCTTACCTCTAATGACACACAATGCAATGATTTAGTCATCATGTTACAGTGCAACATGGATACTTCGTGCAACCTATTCTACTGGTGTTCCAACTCCTCATCTAAATCCGATGTACAGGAACTTTCATGGTCCCATGTAATGCATCCATCTACTATTGGATTCACCCAATCTTGGTCTCACACCATTATTTGTAGATTTGGTCCAAATCATCATCATTTTCATAATCACAGACCGATTTAGTATAGCGCGGTTCTTTTGCATGGTCCAGAGGTACTATTACGCGGAGCTATTTCCTCTCAACTGACATTGTCTGCTTCTTCAAATTGATCACCCCATTCATGTCAATAGCCCAGCTGATCCCAAGGAGCGCGAGGTAGGGATTTTTGTCATCAACAATCTCTATCACTTCAGAATCATCCAACGCGCTCATGCCTTCAATATCTAATAGCACTCCTTGCAATCTTCCCATGGGGATAATATTTTTCTGATTCACCATCCTCAACTGAATTGGAGACCATTGCAGTGCAATTCTCCCCATTCTCTCCCTTGTCTGTTTAGGAAAAAAATCACATCTGACCCAAGATCCAAAATAACTTCGTCCATTTCATATTCGCCTATTTGTGTGGTGAGCCTCATCTCACGCCCTGTTATTGCCTCATGCTTACCAATTTTCCTGACCATGCACAGTCCCTCAAGAGCATTTTCTCTACCAGCACATTTATTGATCAAATCCTGTAATCCTTTCATGGCCTTGCTATCACGTGGTAGCTTCATATAGGTCTCCAAAAAGGTAGTAAGCATGGATGGGTCCATTTAGTCAGACTGCTTATCCCAACTTCTTGAGGTAGAAGCCTCAACGAAGATTTTCTTCACTTCCATGAAGGTTTCTTTCACGCGCTCTAGATCAATGCCAACCTCCTTCTCTTGAGCTTTGTGGACCCATTCAATTTCTTTAGGTTTCTTTCCATTATCCTCGCCAGTCCTCATTCCACTACGCAACAAAATATTCACATTAGGATCCTCTTGTGGGCTTCAACCCTCATCATCTGTAGGTTCTAGGTAGGTCGCTGAGGCTATGTCCCCTTTTCCCTCATATTAGCTATTAATATAGGGCATTCTTCTGGCACATGGTCAAACTGAGTATAGTATCGGCATGACAAGCGAGTCAATTTTGTACACTCTCTTGCATAGTGTCCTGTCCCTCCACAATTGTAGCAAATAACTTTTCCTTGACGTCGTAGGTCCTCCTTCACCTCAGCCTCATCCACACCCCTGATATCCTCCTCGCACTCCCCTAGGACCTTGATCTGGATGCTGAGTTTTTGTCTGAATCCAATATGCAGGTGTTCTCTCCATCTTTAACTCATAACTACAGAAATTGAGCTCATCGTGAGCTACTGATTTGCAGAAGTTGCGAAAGAGCTGTTGCGATGTCTGTACAAATTTATGCAACAAGTGACAATTGTTTGTCACATGTTTTCTATCTACTTGACAGATAGCACACCACAAGGCGGGCCCTGTACTTGGCCTAGATTGAGCTTCCAGTCTTAGAGGCATTAGCCCTCCTCCTGCAACATAATTCACGGAGACCAGACAATGATCTTTATCATGGCCTTGGCTATTACATTTCAAACACCAAACCTCTTCATTCACCTCTGGCTGAGCCGCTCTATCCTTCTTTAGACTTTGGATATCTAGGCAAAGATTCTACAACTCAACATGAATTTGTTGAACTCCCAAAGTAGCATCTTGAACCTATGTCTCATGCAATCTCATCACAATCTCCAGGGCTTCTGCTAGGGTCCCAATATTTTGATGTGATATAGCAACCCTTAAATGAGGCAAGAGCGAAGACACAAACCATTTGTGGTGCTTTGTATCCATAAGGGTCATGTTAGCTTTGTAGATCTTGCATTTCAATCTCTAATCCAACTCCCATGGTGTCTCACCAAGCTTCACCATGATTTCCTCGAATCCTACAATTGATTACACTTCACACTTGGGTCTACTGAAAATGTTATTCAACACAGTCTAAATGTCTGCCAACACAGCTGGCAGGTTATCGATGCAATATTGAATGTACCATGTTAGATCGCAATCCTGTAAAGGAGTAACCAATATTTCTTTCTTCATATGATCATCTGTAATGTTCTGGGTTGTCCATACCACCTTCGCAATGAACAAAAAATGGTCTAGGTCCTCATTTCCCAATCCACTGAAAACAGGCAACTTCATTGCATTCGCCATATTGAACGGTGGTAGAGTTGGTGGTGGTGTGGGTGAAGGGGTATGTTGTGGAGGTGAAGATGGAGGTGGTGTGGGAGGATGGGGTATTTTCTAGAACCCTTGCCTTATTAACTGGACAATGCTCTTCGGTGAAGCTTGTGCTGCTCCTTTGTCATCACTCAGAGGAGGCTCAATCAATGGGCTATATTCATGACCTGTTCTACTTCTTTCCGTGAATAACTTTCCACTTCACGTAGCTCCAAACATTAAGGTAATTGAATTGCTTTTCACACAAGATAATTTTAATCCAAGTATTCAAAGATATCAAATACATACCTCACAGTCCCTTGAAGAAGTGTTGCTCTGCTTCACTATAGCTGATCGAGGTATCGGCTGCGAATTTTGTCACAAATCCCTCGATGACATGATCAAGCTAGTGATCGACAACATGCACAATCTTATCTTTAGAGGCTTCCAATCTCCACACTAACTCTGGGGTCCACATTATTGGACCATCGAGCCTCCACCTTCCCTGGCCATTTGCTAATTTAGCAATCCACTCGTATAGCTTGATTGGAAAGGGACAAAAGAAAATTTCATGTATCTCTATGTATAAATACATGTCCAACCACTGTTATTTCGTCAATCACGAATTTCTATTTTCTTACGTCATGAATTCATGGATCTTTCTATTCGACCACTCCTCAATTTATTTCTTTGTTGGATTCTAGTGAAGCGACATCACACATCTCTTTATGAAGATCCTGGCCCTGGCAACGGAAGCATTTATTGGCTTAGTGGGTCCTGACCCAAGTTCAGAGTTAAGTTTTCCAAACAAATCCCTACACTACTGGCCCTTTCAGCATCAACCCGTAGAGTGTGGACTGAAGTCTCACCCGAAGTAGTAAGGGGGGATGTTAGAACCAAGTTTTCACACCCAAAGATGAGCATGATGTCATTTTGTGCCATAAACCCGCCTTCACGAAGAATAATAAGCCTCCAAGGCTTATCGATATAACTTCCTTTAACCAACCTCTAGACCTTCGCGAAGGTCTATGACTGTCTTTCATGAACCCTAAACAGGTGAATCAACCACTTACGCATCTCTGTAATTACCCTTAGTTTTGTATTTCCCCAAATCAGCTTAATTGTTTGATAACATTAACATGAAACACGATATTCTTCGTGTAAATAGTTATTATATCTTGCATTCATATGACAATGTAAATCATGTAAAATCGTCCATCAATACAATATTAATTCATAACCCATCATTCATCATAACATAATAGCACATTCATTCATAACAGAAATAGATATGCAAAACACAAATATTTCCAGAATAATCTCTTTATTAATACTTCAGTTCTTCTTACAGACTCAAGACTTCCCTGTGCACTCATCTGCAAGGGTATTCACACTTAGCTATGGACTCTACTCTAGGACTCTGCACACATAGCTGCATAGCCTCTCTTCTACTCTAAGACTTCTTCGCTCTTTTTTCTATTGACCCATTAAATTCATTCTTCGTTACTATCTATGCCTTAGAATCTCTAAGACTCTCCCTTTTATACAATCCCATAGTCTGCAAACCATGGGTAGGTCTATACAAGTCGACACAACTTTCATAACAGAAGGGTAAAACCCTTTATGACACTTTACCATCTACGCGCTCCACAACCACATTTTGTGGAGACTTTACATTCTTTACAACAAAACTTGGTTTTTTTCCCAATAGCTTGGGCTTTTGCCCCAAAATTGACCCTAGGGGACCTTATCCCAACATGGAGGCTTAATTATCATCTATACGTGGCTAAAGGAGAGTTTAACATTTTGCGGAAGTTGAAAAGATAATAGAAAAGTCAAATCAAGCATTGTTCTTAAATAGTCGAGCTCAACCCATATATGTATATGTATATTATATATATTATATTATATATAGAATATATATATATAGATGTAGATGTAGATTGTGATGTAGATGTAGATTAGATGTGTATATATATATATAATATATATAAATATATATAAAACTTGCTTTGTGGTTCTAGTTTCATAGCCTTGGTTCGTTGATGATAATGGCTTGTAGTTTTATTATTCTGGCTTTGTGCACTAGTGATATTTTGTTATATGTAACTGTTGTAGTGGCTACAACCACCCTCCAAAACTTTGCCTTAGCTTTGTTTTGGAACCTCCTTACCAACCATCTTTAGTAACATGTCTTGCACTATCCAAGTACATATGATTCAGTTGAGCTTCTAGGGCTTGTCATCTTGTGTGTGACAACCTGTTTGTCTCCCACTCGTAGGCTGACATTTCGGATCTTGGTCATTTTCTGGCTATTGTGCTCACCTTGAAAATTGTGCAATTTTGGAAGGGAACCAACCTTCCCTATGGAAATTGCACAATCCATCTAGGATGCCTACTTCTCTCCAGAAATGTGCAGAACAACCAGACAGCCTTCCCTCTGGAAACTGCACAATGCAGCCCATCACTGGGTTTGCTCTAAAAAAATGTGCAATTCTGACTGACAGCGAGGGCTTCAGTCCAGAAATTGTGCAATGCCTGAGGGACATGTAGACTTGCTAAGCCTAGAAATTGCACAAAATTCATTCCCAGACTTGCAAACTATTGCATGTGCTTCTATGTTGACTAGTTCCCTCCAGGAATGAGTAATCTTGATTTGCATGCATGGGCTAATTATCCCAAAAAAGAAAAAAAAAAATCTAAAAGCATCCATTGATTTTAGGGATCCATTTTTAGCAGCTGGAGGTTACATGCAAAATCCGTTTTAGAAACCTCCTGCCAAGTGTCAATTTTTCCTAGATTTCTGGCATGTGCGTCATAAGCCTCGATCTTATAAAAATTATTTATTCGAATATGTAGAGCTCATTCCTCACATAGATATTGGATCTCTGATGTCCCACATTGCATCTAGGAGCATTCAACACACTCAACTTAGTTTCTTTCTCGGTAAGTCCACTTTTCATGTCTTTTTTTTCTTTTTTGTCACTTTTTCTATTTGGATTTGTGTGAGTGCTATTTACTTGGTTTCAATGAATGCTTGTTGTTGTTTTAATGAATGTTAGATTGTAGAAGCATTGTTTCAAGTTTTCATTGCATCTCATTATTGTTGCATGCATGACAATGTGACTGCACTGACGATCGCCGTTGCAGTGAATCACTTCACACACTTGCTTTTTTTCCCATTTTGTGCATCTTGCACTCACTATTTGCATGCATGATCATTTAGTCTTGTTTCCACTCAGCTTCACCATGCATTTAGACTTTTCGTGTTTCCAGTCACTCGTCAGTGGCTCTAGGCTTTCTTGGCCCGTGCCTTGTCTTGCCTGACTTGCAATGTGCATTTCTAAGAGTGAAGGATCTACCTTGCACCCACAAATTGTGAAAAGTTGGCCCAACATCGACCTCTAGGATTTGTCTGCATAATTCTAAGAGGAAATTCCTTGTTGGCCCCAGAAATTGTGCAAATGAAATTTGATTGTTGTAGTGATTGCTGACTTAGTAGACCAAGCTGGAATATACGTTGCACAATTTCAGTAGTCAATCAACCTGCTGACAGTTTGGACTGTGTTTTGTGCAGTTTTGGTAGTCAGCCTCCCAGCCTCCTAGTAGAAATTGTGAAATGTTTCCAGTCAGTCACCCAGGTGTGTTGCATGTCAGTCCTCAAGTTACTTTTGGTTTTGAACTGATATATTTCTTGCCATCAGTGTTGCTCTGTCTCCAGGTATCATAGGGTTCATCCATCTCTCAACAGTATAGGTACAATGGCTTCATGAGAGAGGGGTCAAAGAACACTGTTGAGAGTGCAAAAGGAGATGCAGTTGAGAAGGTGTCTATGAGCTTGACTATCTATGAAGACACTAAGTTGTTCATAGACAAGGATATCAAGATGAAATGGTAGGACATCAATGACACCTTTTGAGGCACATTTGAGGAAAATATGGAAGTTCGCATGGTCTATGTCAACATACACAAGTGTGCCTTGTACCAGATTGCATGCAGGTATCGCACGTTTCCATGCGCAAACATGATCCACTAGATTGTCTCGCATACTAATCCAGTGACAATGGTGTTGAATAGTGTCAGTAGAACACCACTTTCTACCTTCAAGGAGAAGGAATCTCAAGATATGTATCACTTTTCACAGTTGGTAATCACAATGGATACACCCTTCACTAGATGCAGCAACAGTGAAAACTCAAGAGACATCTTGAAGAGATGGGTGAAAGATCCATCCAAGTTCATGACAACAACCAGCCAGGTTTACAAGACAAGGATCATGTGAAAGGCACATCAGCTCTTGGTCATCATTGCATGCCGCTTATACGGCCAAGAGAGCACATAAACCTTCTTGCAGAGTTGGGTGATTGTGTTGGATTAACTGGCGAGCGAAGGAAGACCTTGTAACTAGTCGGACATTTTGGCTCTCAGGTTGAAGGAACAGGTAACAAAAGCCCGAAATTCACCCAAGGGTTAGCAACAAAGATATACATGTCCACTTACATACTTGATGCAGTCTATGCCCGTCAACAGTTCCTAGGCTTGGGTTGGGCATGAAATCCTTCAGAAACCCCTGTGCACACTTATTGTAGGTTTTTCTCTAAATGTAACTTTTGTCGAGTCATCATACATTTATCAGACCACTTCGTCACCCCGGTGTATAGGATGATATTCAAGCAGGATCCAACTTGCATGTTGCAGGCAATGGTGTAGGGATTGATCGACATAACAGATTGGTATGCATCACCCCTTGGCACCTTCATACAAATGTACAACACGGAGAAGGCTCCGCATGTTTTACCAAAGTTTTCCATGGATAAGTTCATCATGCAAGAAGTGTCATATCACATCTCGACAAGGTTGTCAGGGAGATTGTACAAGAAGAAGAAGGCACCTTGGCTAGCTCTTCCTTTGTGGATTGGGTTGTATGAGATTTGGAATCTCAAGCATGCTGAGGCTGAGATGGAGGAATTCAAGAGATTCACCTTCGAGACCAGAAGATTCAATCCATATGAACCACATTGCTTAGTGAAGGACAACTGTGCGAGACTGCGACATCCTTGGATCCATGGGGCATGTCATTGGCCTGAGAAAGACCCATGGAGATACTCCTATCACTTATCAAGGCTCAATGAATCATTCATCATAACTGTAGAGTGGTTAGAAAAGTAGAAGGAAACAATATCTCAGAGAGAAGCATCATTAACAACAACAGAGGGTAACAGAACTGCATGTTACAAAGGCAAGAGGAAGGTTGTTGACAGTGCAGAGGAAAAGCAAAGCTACAAGTTCAAAGCAGATCAATTTGTGTTGAAAGTAGCTTTGGAGATTGAGGCTAAGAGGCAATAATGCAACATAAGGATCGTGCAAAGGCAGAGGGAGAAACAGAAGATGGAGGAAATAGAAAAGGAGTTGTAGGAGTTGAAGCACAAACTCAGTGAAGAACAAGAGCTGCATAGAAGAGATAAGGAAGCACAGCAGGAGAAGTAACAATAGGAGGTGCAACATGCACATATGGATGAAAATTCACCCGTAAAGGTTATTGACTCATCTGAGCAACTGACATAAAGAAGACAAGGTGAGCAGTTGTAAAAGTAGGGCTTGGATCAAGAGATTGAACAGATGCTAGAGCAGATGGACACAGATATGGTTCAACAAGAGTCAGATAAGGATAATGACCTCATGCCTTAGAACCAAGAGGCCACCCCATCAGCTTCACCAGATCCAGAAGCAGAGCAAGTCCCAAGCGATCAATGAGACACAAAAATCCTTGAAGACAATCAGGAAGCCGAGATGCGAAACATATCTTTCGATGAGTCACAACAAAGAGTTATGCAGTCATGCAGAGTGCCTACTCCATATGTCTATGTATCTCCTACACAGTTTGAAGAATGAGTGATCATGTCTGATTTGTGTAGACATCTAGTTGCATTGACCGATGCTACCAAAGAATACGTTGAAGCCACCAACTCGAGTGTTAGATTCTAGATAGCTGAGAACGAGCGCATGGCTAAGGAGTTAGAAGAAAACAAGTAGGGATGAGAGCAGATAATAGCATCCACTAGAGTAGAGTTGAGGAGAGCGATACTAGATGAAGTATCATCTCTCGAGACAGTCATGTGGAAGTTGTAATCTAGATTCATCGTCGTTCATAAGTCAGTTGTCTATCTCAATAATTGGTAGAAGAGCTATGTTAGGATAGCACACATCTTGTCAAATCTACGCACAGCTGTCGACCACATGCAAACATGGACAATTAGGTACAAGGGAGCCCCATTGCACTTGCTAAAGATGATGAAGCCCAAGGCAATAGAGTTGAAGGCATGCATCTAGAGTCAAATCTAGAACTATGAGGAACTCCTGCAGTTCATCACTAGTTTGCAGGCTTCACATGTACGGGTGTTCAGGAGCATGGATGTCATTGTGCACACGCATGCAATCCCATCCATTGGCACACTCACCAAGGTGAAGTTAAGGAACCAAGTTTGACTAGAGCTAGACATGTACTTTGATCAATTGATGTGTGTAGCCACCAACATAGACTTAGAGATCAATGTAGACAATATGCATCAGTATGTTGCTAGTCTAGCTGCACTTAAGACTATGATGTGCATATTATCAGAAAAGTTGGACATATATGCCAAATAAATGTACCCGGATGCAATAGAGGCAAGAGTTTTCTTTCATAAATACGTCACCATAGAGCACGCAGACACCATAACAAACTACCAAGCTTGGCATTAATTCGCCACCATCGATCATCACGAGGATGTCGAAGAGTTAGTCTTCCCACAACTGTCTAAGTCTTAGTGATGTCTTGCATGGCTTACTTAAGCCTATTTTTGACTCACATGGGTACATATGAAGATTGTAATGTAGACATGTTGTAATAGTGAAAGACTAAGTGTCGATAGTAGAATGTAATAGTCATGTAGCAGTTGAAGACTCATGAGGGTAGGTGAAAAGTCACAAAGGGGAATGTCAAGGGTCACCCCACCCTTTGCTATTTATAGAACCTCGTAACTCATTGTAATGGCTTTTGGAAGCCAAGAATCCTATAGGTGTAACTTACAGAAAGCTTGGAGTGTATTGTAACGAGCCTTGGCTTCTCCATAGTGCAAAGCTAGGACATCCCTTTGGAGGAGTAGGCGTTAGTGATTGTAATGTTCCGCTATCGGGGCTAGTGGAAGTCTTGGTTGTATGTATGATTGGATATTTCACTCTTTTAATATAACAGAGCTAGCATGTTTCATGCATATGTTGTTATTGTAGTTCAACTATCTTGGTTACTTTAATGATTTATGTAGATGTTATTGACGCATGTATGTATGGACTATTCCAGATGCGTTTGTATGCATCTTACTGAAGCATGTTGTTGATATAACCCATCACTTTGGATCGTTGATTATCCTTCTTTCCATCTTGTGATGTCTTTCTACTCGTGTGTTCCCTTTCAAGCTGCGTCCTATCATAGGTTTCTAAGGGGTGCACTCACTTCCCCTTCCGTGTGTTAGAGCCTTTCATGCACCTTCCTTGAATTGCTACAAGGTCGCACCATTTCTACCAACAAGGGCATCTAACTTACCTTTGTAAGAAACTGGAGTCAAGGAGATACCATACTACCCACTGCTGGTACTCCTACTCCAAATAGTCTGAGGTATAGTTGGGACTTCTTACCATGGAGATCCCCTGACATTTTGGCGGGTCGAACACCATCAACAATAACATGGTTGAGTGTATGATGTATAATATTGAGGGGTGCATGCACTGTGGAGACCGAGTCTCACCAATAACAATCTAACACATTTCCTAGCCATGGAGTTTGGTTGGTTCTTGTTTTAATTTAACGTAGATTGTATATGTTTGGCATTGACCATAAATGTTGAGCATCCCAAAACCAATTATTTAATTTCAAAAAATGTATATTATCTTGATACATGCTGATATTCACCTTTTATTTCATCTTGAAAAGAGACTATGAATGTTTCATGATGTTCAAACTTGACTACTTTTTTTTGGATTGCTTGGAATCCTCTAGCTCTTCTGAATCCCCCAATTTCCACTCCAATGTGACCTCTACGTTGGAAGAGGGAACCTCCATCTTCTATAAATGACTCAATGTTATTGGTTAAGGCTTGCATGAGGAGGTTCATATTACAGTTTACATCTACAACTTGCTCTTCCAGTTGTGAAAACCTTTATTCAACTAAATCTTGAGGCTTATCATAAACTAATTCATTGGCCATGGCCGAGGTTTTATAACTTTATACTTAAAATAATTTGATCCCATGAAGATTCATACAAAGTACCCAAATAGTTTTTTTTTGATACCAATATGATCAGTAAAATACCATAGATATTCCACTATATAGTTTGTTATAATGGATTTGCGAAAATAAACTAAAATATATACTAAGTAGGATTAATTATTTTTAGATTCTACATTAGTTATTATTTTTTTTGTTATTTATGCATGTAATAGATACTATGAAGAAAATAGAGAAAAATAAGATACAAACACTCACAAACCATAATCAACACCAAGATATGCTTTATGAAACCCTTTTGGGATAAAACCCAACTAGAAGCTGAGACCGCTTTACTTTCTTTTGTTTGGAATGGAAATGACACAAGTACAAAGGAGAGGAAAATTTTTATGGATTTTCCCGAGACTCATGACTTGTGGGCTACTAAGGAAACCAAACCCCTTATATTATGCTCTCCCTCTTACCACACTCAACTACTTTTATCTATTATGGAACAAAATGCAAGAAAATACGATGAAATCCTTTTTCCGTTGTTAGACCTTAGAGTTGGGAATGCCTTTAACTGAGGCACATGCCATGGGAGAAATCTCCATCGCAAAATTTGTAATAAATATATCATAGTACATAAGATGAAAGAAAATGTTGGATGAGGGTGCACTAACATGAGGTCTTGAAAATCTGACACTTGGGTTTTCCACTGGGCTAATGTGATCAGTTTGGTGGTATAATTACCGTGAATATTTGAACACCCAACTTGTTTAAGAAATGGGAAATAAAACCTAAGACGAGTCCATGGGATGCAATATGAGTTCTCCTAGGCATGGCCCAAGACTCCCCTAGACAAGGGGTTGAATGAAGGGGTACGTTGAGCTGAGGTATGTTGGACAAAGAGGAGGGTGTCATGGTGGAATGAGTGATGGGACAATTGTCCAAATGAGCAATTGAGATGGGCCACGAGGTGGCCAAATATTGGATTGAGTAACCAAAATGTATGTCGGCCAAATAGGGTGGCATGCCATAAGAGTGTCAATCAGGCATGAGGGACTTTGGGTGGAAGGGTGAGGTTGACCTAACCCAAATTACCCAACCCATGAACTGATCTAAATTATCATATGGTAGAATGAAATTTCATGAGAGGAGGGATGGTTCATATATATATAGAGGAGTCACATAATGGAATGAACAATTGAACACAAGAAAATTAAAGTCATTTGTGAAAGCTTGAATAGTGCAAACGGTGAAGCGAGGGTACAAAGGAGCTAGGGAAAGGAATCAGGGCATATGGTTGTGCATACTTGAGTGAATTAAGGAGCTAAAAACCATAGCAGGATGCGAATGGAAACATGGACTTGTTAGGGTGTTTAGCAGCCAATAGGGTATTGATTTTACTAGTTAGGGTGGTAGTGGGTGAAGGAAGGTTCTGTGGTATGTCCTCTGAATATTTGGCTATGTATTCTTGCTGACATGTCCATTTTCTAGGGGATATCTTATAATCGTGTTATATTAATAAAAAAATAATGTCAGATGGCTATTCCTTTATGAAATTGTGCATGTGTATGATTATGTTAATGGTGAATTATATCTTGCATATAATGTTTAGGTCTTTATAAATCGAAGTTTAATTGAAGTAGAAGAGACAATACGATTAATTGCACTATATTGAAGAGTTATGATATTCTGCTAAGCAACTAACATTATATAGATTATGTTAGTGAACTTAATATGAAGTGTATTTTTAGTGGAATAACTTTGTATTCCATGACCCAAAGGTGAAACATATCAATTTCACACACTCAAGGGATCATGGTGCACCCAAAAGGTGCCTTGTAATCGTAGGAGTCCTTGGGGCCATGACAAGTGGTATTTGAGCTACCATACACAAAAGAAGATAGTTGTTCTACACCACATTGAGGTGGTATCAGAGCATACATTGTACATATAGGGAGAGGAGATACCAAAGTAGCTGGTGAATAACTGTGCCACATGAAGGTGGTATTAGAGTTGATATTTGTATTGTCGGTTCTAAAGCAAGTGGTGGTAGAAGAAGCAATAGTTTAAGGAAGATTGCAAAGACAATTTCCTTTTTGTTTGTAGGTTATTGGGGGAAGGTGTAATGTACTTGATCCCTTCTTTTAAATAGAGGAATGGGGTAAAAAAAAAAATTCCTCTCTTCCTTTTCCAACTGCCTTCAATTTAGCGTTTCCAACAAACCGTCGAGATAAATAATGGAAGAGACCTCAAAATGTTGAAATTTGGTGACTAAAAAGTTTCCTGCAATCCCAACCTTGTTTTAATTTCACCTTATCGCTGTCATTCAGTTAAATGCCCTTTCCCATAAACATACATTCAACATATAGAATTATGGAAATGAAATTTTCAGATTAAAACACACGGGACTATCAACACATGTTGAAAATAAATATGGACATAAACAGACCAGCAACACACATAGAAATACACACAGAAATTTGGTCAACTTAGACCTGGGCAAAACCCTTTCAATCTTCTCCAATGAAAATATGTTAGAGAGCTCTTGACATTTATTTATCTTTCAAGTTTAGGAAAAATACATTTGTAGACAAAACAAACAACAAAATACAACTTATCTCTTCAACCCAAAACTCCTTAAAAACCGTACCCACTTTTCCTTGATTTCCATGGCCACTTGAAGCTGAAAATATGTAATGTACAGACACAAACCATACTATACGGATTTATGTACCGTTCTACGGACTGTACATATTTTTCATTTTTTTCCTTTTCTCAAAAACTTCTCTCGAATGATGTGCATCTCAAAGCATTAAATGTTGTTCATACTCTACCTTCTTATATCTTCTATTCCTTTATTTCTGTGCCCAACTTTTCCTAGAAAACACTCCTTCAACTTGTCACAACAAATTTCTCCTTCAGAATGCTTCTTCGACTCTTTGCCTCCTTTCTTGAATCTGCTCATGAAGAATGAATCCAAGCTCTCTTTTATTTCCCCCTTTTGTTTCCCTAAATGAATTTTGGGCAACCCTAAGATCTAATGGCTCAGATTCATTTAGATCAAGGGAAGAGAATAAATGTGCATTTAATTCTCGCTTTCTATTTTTTAACTCACCCACTAAATAAAGTGCCCACACTGTACTTTATGTCTACAATCACTTTTCACTTTATAATTTAACATTGACTTTACCACTTATAAAGTCACTTTCACTTTATAAAGTCACACTTAGGAAATGAATTATTTTGTTCACTTTTCCCTAGTAGAGACTAACCCATGGGAAACCACTTGTCCAAGGTACATTAAAAATCAACACAAAATCACCGCATGATCACCAACGAAGCCTATAAGTGCTTAGCCTGTTTAATCCCTTCTCGAAGTGAATTCTCTTTGTTAATGGCTCAACACCAATGGTCTTGTTTGTACGCAAAACAACTAAAGGCTGAGTGATAAGGTCAGATCTCCCAAGATCAAGTCTATTATATGTGTCTCTTATTATTCCACAATGCCCTAGGTCTATTTCTACATGAAATTACCAAGGGTAAGGGCTTAGCTTATAGCCGTTCTGTCTCGGTGCATTTCTTTGTGTCATCCTTATAACCCGCCAGGGACTATCTTCTAGTTCAATGTGTCCCATGGGGTCCTTCTTGAAATTCCTTTGGCCAATCAGGGGCGTGCCAGGGTGAGCTATCTCTAGTGACCTATCTCGATGCTTCCCACCAAACGTATTGGTCTTGGCACACCTAAAAAATATCTGGGCTCCAACCAGTGGGATGACATCGTATTGATGTCACCTATGCTACATTTCAACCTACAAGAGGTCCACATGTCCAGTTGGAAGTCCTCAATCATGGATCCTGATGGTCCAATTAAATTCCTTTCACAATTAGATATGGGATTCCAAGATTTTGAGGTTACGACCTCCCGAGACTTTCAGCATTAGGTTTCCATTATGGGATCTACCTAATGATGATCCCTAGCCCATTAAATGATATACTTCTTGGTGATTAATTAAATTAACTTATGGGATCCAAACCATTTGGGACTTTTCCCATTAATTCCCACTTTATTCCTTTAGGGTGAACTTTGTCAGGCTGACTTGGCAAGTGGAGTAGCCCCCGACCAATTGTGCCACCAAAACAGTGTAGTTTTGGCTACATTCCCCTTTTACGTCATTCAACTAGGCCTTGCCTGGTGTTTTCCATTTTTCCTTATTTTCATCCTTTTGATCTATGTGTACAATCTTATGTGGGTTATGGGACAAACCTTCAGTCAATAGTAACAATTCCATTCACACATCATCTTTCTGCACCATCCCTATACTTGTGCCTTTAGAGATTTTCCAAGGAAAAACCTTCGAATTCTATCTTCGAGCCATGTTTGTTTTCTCACAACCAATCGTGTGAGGGGAGAATCAAGCCTCACAAATATGAAGCCTTCTTGCCTAGGGTTCTCATCTATAAAGTATTAAGGTTATGTAACCCTTTCTATAAGGTCAAGGATTCTCTCCTTTGCACCACAAGGAACCCTTTTTCCTTACCATTTTTCTATGGGTCGATCAAGAAACTTCGGGTCCACCTTTTGTAATGTCTTATATAGGGATCTTTGCAATCTCCCTAAAGGCAAGCTCTACCATCGCGTAGGCTTCCTCGAGCTATTCTTCTTGACCGTGACTCTATCTCAGAGGTCTAATATACCTCTAGAACTTCTTCAATATTTCACCACTTTACCAATGTCAAATTAAAGTGTTCCACATCTCTACCCCTCCTGAGCTTGGATGTTAGCTACAATGAGGGATTTCTAGCCCGTGGGCCTTCCTTGCCTTTGGGGAGGTAATTCCTTGAATGGCGTCATAGGTGCTCCTGCATCTATTACTTACCATGGGGTTGGTGAGATCTTCCAAGAGGTTCCCACCTTGCCTGCCACATGCCAATAGTTCTATAGCCCACGTTGAATTGACTAGTGGCTCTATGGCGTGATACCAAGCCTTCCCGTGCCTCACCAAGAACATGAAGACAACACTTAAAAATATCCAACCTGCTTAAAATGTAAGTCTAAATTCCATTTAGGTAAATTTGGAGGACTTTTAGGTAAAGCGACAAGGTTCGACCGACCCTAGGAAAACTCCCTTTAACACTCATATCTTTCTTTCCTGACAACAAAACAACTTGTAAATGAATACATAACTTGTAGGTCATTATTGATTCTTCCCAGCATAGGCTCTTCCATGTAAATTGTATATTAATAAAAGGATCTCAGAACCCACTTCTTTTCAAGGTTCATTTCAAGCTCTCATGGATTTAACTATGGTCTGGAACATATCATGGAGTTCTTTTACTTTTGTTAATGTATTATTCTTAGCATAATCAAGTATTTCATTTAGATTCAGGTTAAAATCAATTCTATAGCTTAAACACTATTATCATGTGGTTTATTGCACCTCTTATACATCAGTTACACTATGTTTTCCATCAATAAGTTATCATGCTCATTTTGTTTGCACACGCATACACACACACATATTAAGGGAATATCCCCACAAAGATTCACCACATATGCGAGCATGATCAACACAATTGTAGTCCTAAACCTAGAACCATTAACAACACAATGCAACATGATTAATTAAAAGTAAACAAGCATACACAAATACTTATCTTCAATTTTGCAGGGAAAATGAATCTAGGACAAGGACTCTCCACACAACCATAGACAACTACAACCACGTTTACTTGTAGTTGCCACCCTCGAGCCAGTTTCCAGAGTCTTAGGGGGTAATGCTTGCTTCTGGGATTACACACTAGCTACCAACTAAGACAAGGACTCCAAAGAACCTCCTTTCTCAATCCCACTCACTGATTTCTTCTTTCTTTGATAGCATAGGGAGTACAAAGGTGCCCACCTCACCCCAAGTGCACACACAATGATTCACCCCCCTTGAGGGAGTCTAGAATCCACTATACCAACAAGGTAATATACAATAGTCCTTGATCAAATATTCCTCTACTTCTTCTGTATGGCCTCTTCCCAAGCTATTACAGGTCTCTAGAGTATGATATCTTAACCCACAACATAGAGGGGACCCAAGAAATTATAGGGCTCCAGAGATTCCATCCCAACACATAGCCTCTAGGGATGCAAGCTATTATAAGGCTCAAGAGACCTCTATCTCAACCCACAACCTCCAAGGACCTAAGATATTACATGGCTCTAGGGATACTATATCAACCCACAACCTCTAGGGACCACAAGTTGTTGCAAGGATCCAAAGACTAGCACTCAACCCATAACCTCTAGGGACAAAGAACTGATCCACTTCTCTTCTCTTCTCTTCAGTGTTTCCTGCTAAAAGCTTCTGATGAAGAGCTGATTCCAATCCCCTTCTTAGTCTGCCTCTAATAAAGGTCTTTGTTTGCTCGTTGTGAGGAGTTCGAATATGTCTCTCCCAAGCTAAAAGTTTCCTTTGTTCAAAAGGGCATGTCTTCTTTTTGGAATGATTTCTCCTTGTGAATGCAGAACTCCTTTCGATTTGAATGCATTTTTCTATTTGAATGCCTCCTTTTAATGCTCCCCATTTACCCATTTTAATCCCCTTTTGTTTTTTCATTTACTGCCTGGCCTGCATTTTCTTTCCACATTTACTCCTGTGACCTTGTTGTTTGTAGCCCTCCATAATTTTTTGTCCTCTTTGCTTGTTGTGGTTTTGTAAGAAAGCATGGGTCTGAGTACATTTCCTCAGCCCATTTAATTTTAAGAACTAGTTCATTAACTTCATGCACCAACTAACCTTTAATGGTTGTCCTACAAATTCACATTTCTTCTTTTCACAAGAAACCATGACATCCCAATTAAACATCCTCCTCCTTCAGCTCTAGAATATGTGTCCCTTTGACTCACTCCCCTTTTTCTTTGATTTTAAGATTACGTAAAATTTACATCATATTAACAATATGGTTCACATGACAAACTTGGGTAGGGCTGGCATAGTCCCCTTCCCCTTGAGGGAACACCACCCTCGGTGTTCATTTACACATATACAGTGCCAGAATTAAAGTAAGACACATAATGTTTCATGGATCTTTATACACACAACTCTATGCAATATTTAAAATTATACACACTTATTTTAACCATCAAACAAGAAAGGATAATTAACTTTCATGGCATCAACCATCTCCCATGTGGCCTCCTCTGGCCCAAAGTTCTTCCAATGCACCTTGACTTTCTCTATGGCTATGAGACTCCTCTAGTCTACAATGCACAATGGTTCTAGTTGGAACTCTCTCTCTTGTTCCACATGTAGCACAAACCAATCAATAACATAATTAGAATCTTATACATATATTTTAAGCAAAGAAACACGGAAAACATAATGAACTCTAACTGATGGAGGTAAAGCCAGCCTATATGATACTAGTCCAATCCTCTCAAGAATTTCAAATGGCCCACAATATTGTGGTGCCAACTTAGCACATATCCCCATCCTTAGGGAACTTTTCTTGCCTCTAATCATCTGGTAAACATGTTCCCCCACTTGGAACTATTCTTTCGTTTTTGAATAAACCAATATGTCATCAACAAACACAAAGACAAACTTGTCCCAGTAAGGAAATAACACTTCGTTCATCAGGCCCATAAATGTGATAGGGGCATTAGTAAGCCCAAAGGTTACCACTACGAATTCATAGTGTCCATATCTTATTTTAAAAGTAGTTTTAGGAATTTCTTCCTCCTTGATTCTTACTTGATGGTAACCTGACCTCAAGTCAAGTTTGGAGAAAATTGTTGCTCCCCTTAATTGGTCAAAGAGATCATCAATCGTTGGTAATGGGTACCTATTCTTGATCGTTACCTTATTCAATTGTCTATAATCAATGCATAATCGAAAGGTTCTCTCTTTCTTATTTACAAATAATACTAGTGCTCCCCAATGAGACACACTTGGCCTTATGTAGCCCTTGTCAATAATTTCCTTCAACTATAATTTTAGCTCAACCAACTCTGAGGTGCTCATCCTATATGGAACCTTAGATAACAATGATGCTCCAGGTACCAACTCGATAGAGAAATCTATCTCTTTGTGAGGAGGCAATCCAGGGACCTCCACTAGAAAACCATCCATACTCTGTTGCAAAATAGGGTACTTTTGAGGAAATTAAGTTGCATTTTTGTTTATCTACCAGCTTCCTCATTCTTGGAAACTTGTACTATAAACAACATGCGTCATTTCTTGTTAGCACATTTGGCTTGCATAGCAATGATCAACGTCACTAATATGATTTTCTTCTTGCCTTACAAGACTCTTTTTGTTCCTTGCTCATCCAAGCATTCTATCGATTTCTCATAGAAATCTACCTTGGTCTAGTGTAAGTACAACCAATCCATGCCCAATAATATTCCATACCGACCCAATGGAAACACGTTCAAGTGGGTTGTTGTGGGCATGCCAGTGAGCTTAATTGCACATGACTTTACCCAATGGTTGATTCTTCTCCTTATTCTCGTTTCCAATTGAACCAACCAAGGTTATTGATGCAAATCCTTGCCTAATCTAAACTTCTCAACAAGCTTTGGGCTAACATAGCTATAATTAGAACCTGAATCAATCAAAATAGAAATAACTTTCTCTTGTAGCTTACCTTCCATCTCAATGATGGATGCTTGATGATGTGCTTGGTGATTCTCCACTGCTACATAAATCCTTGGTATACTCCGAGCTATTTCACTCACTGTACTTTCCTCTTGAGAATTGCAAACCTTTGGTCCAACATTATGCTTATGTCGGCAATCTCTCCTTTTGTGGTCCCCATCATAGGTCCAACACTTAAGTGGTTCTCGACCTTTAGGCTTGGGTTGTGCTCACGTCGGTTGTTGCACATTTTTCTTAACAACAACATTGGGCTTTTGTTGAAACTATCTGCAGAGTTCCTTTTTTCATAGATTCGATTCCAAAGGAAATTAGAGATGATAATGTTTATCATGTTTATGACTGCCATTGGGAGATGGTAAAAATACATCCAATAAACAGAAATTCCCTAAAGAATTGCTTTAACCATAATCAACCTACCTCCAGTGTTGGTCATTTGTGTTCCCAGTGGGCAATCTTCTTTTTAATTTTATCTACCAGCCACTGCTAATCCCTGACAATCTTCTTTTTAATTTTATCTACCATCCACGGCTAATCCCCGATCTCATTGTTGCTAGGTTTCAAAATGAAACCTAAATACTTGAAAACACCCATCATAGGCTTGATCCTAACACCAAAAAGGGCCACAATATGAAGTAACTCCTCCTCGTCCTCCCTTGCCAAAATGAGCTCCGATTTGTGTTTGTTCATCGAGATCCCATGGGCATTTGTTGAATTTGTATAAAGTGTTGTGTATGTGTTTCCATTTAAAGATTTTAGACACACTAGTGCAAAGGACATCATCAATGAAAATTGAATGTTTCATTGAAATGTTTTTTGATACCTCATAACCTTTGATTAAGCCCCTACCCTTTGCATGTCATACATCTCTACTAAGTGCATCTATAACCAAAATGAAGAGGATAGGAGAAATCATGTACCCTTGTTGCAATCCCATGAAAAACCTAAAAGAACTAGTCGATTGACCATTAATTAGCACTGCTATATTCGTAGTTGTGACACACGCCATAATCAAGTTTATTTGACTATGGGAAAAACCAATATTGTGTAGGACCAGTATGAGAAAATACCATTCAACACGGTCATAAGCTTTTATGAGATCTATTTTCATCATTGCGAGATTTGATGGAATGAATGATTTCTTGTGTGATTGCCAGTACATCCTAAATCTGCCATATGATATGGTATACTCCTCTTGATTGTATTTGAAATTAATTTAGAAATCATCTTGTAGAAAAAGTTACATAAAGAAATTAATTTCAATATAAACATGTCCCATTCATAAGAAAAAAACAAACTAGAACATATTTCTACCATAGAAAATCTGTGTAGGGGGAAGTAGTTTTTCATTCTAATCGACAACATAAACAAACTGGAAAATCTCAAATGCAACAATTTAGCTATAGCCTAGACTATTATCCATGATCCTAAACTCAGAGATAATAAAAATATCTCATTATTAGAAACCAAATTTCTACTGCGATAATAGCATGACGTATTAGCAAGCACTACTTGTAACTACATATAGTAATGATACTCGTGAGATCAATAGTAATAACCATCATTAATGTAACTCACTATACAAATGAATTGGTCTCAAGCTTTTCTTCTTCATAAGATCTACCATTACTTTCTATTTTAGACATTTTGGGAGCAAGATCTGACCCTTGTAGAAATTGTAGATTAGAATCAGAAGGAATGTAAAACCCTTTGATATGGTTTGTAGGTAACATTCTCTTTCCAAGAATCTATCTGCATTTGAACAAGTTCGAAGGACAAGAGAGCACTAGAGGTATCTTGTGCTCCTACGACTTGAGAGTCTCACATTTTTCTTCTTATGAATTCTCTACCAACAAATCCACCCATTTTCTGAACCGCCAACATTATTTGTCAATTTCGAAATAGTTTGAACACCTTTGAGTTGTGCCAAAGCATGCATCATTCCTATCACGTAGCATGAATCTACCTTTGGACTGATAGAATCTCTTGTATTTAATTTCACCATTGCATAGCATCTATTAGCTAGAGCCATATATTAATCACAACAACTTACTTCTTGTTTTATTAACTGTACCTGAAATCTAAACATTCTTAGTACAACAATCTAGTTTTTATGATCACAAAACACATGAACATTTTTTATTATAATTCCTATTAAATCAAATCAGATGACCAAAGGGCACACAAAGCAAATATTATCCCATTAGCAAGCATGCATAGCATTCTCCATTGCCCCCTTAGAAAGTATATGCAACTTCAACCAGATGAAGAGATTAAGCGATATATAAGTGTTACAAAGATTCAAAACTAATTTATAAATAAAGCAGTATATAATGTTCAAAAGGAATAAATTTTTTTAGGTGTAAATTTATTTTAAAATGTAAAATTTAAAGAAATAGTTGCATCTTGATTTGACTTATTTATGAAATGAATATTATGTTAGTTACATATAGGCATATGCTCATCGTATTTATCAACTCTATGTTGAACATGGAAGAAATTATGTACCTTTTTCATTTTTAGCAATAAACAAATAAAATATTTTAATGGTAATCTATTTTTCAATTGCTTTATATACAATTTGAGCATGGAAAATTTTAGGGGTTAATATTGGCGAGAGGGTTACTTTCCCATCTTTTCTCCAAAAATGATTAACTAATTTCCACTTTTTCCAAAAACTATTGATCCAAATTTTATAATTTAAAATTGTTTACCTTAAAAATCCCCAAAATGTTATATAGAGAATGGATAAAATTATTACAGATTTGAATAATTCTACAAGAATATTGTCAAACATGTTAAGATTGCATATTGTGAATTAATGAGATTCACCAAATTTTCTAAACTTTAAAATAAATTTTCATTCTTCAAATTTTCCCAAAATTTTAGTGAGCTTAATGGTTAAAAAACACAGTTTTTAATAATAAATCATGTTCGAATGAAGAATAAATTAGAGATTTAATAGTTGTTTTAGAGATTTTCTACCACTATCGTGAGTTGATATAATTGCAATATTTCTTGTTTTGTTTTGTAAAATAATTCTACATTTTCAATAAAAATTCTACAATTTTATTTTTTAAATGTGTGTAACAAAGTTTATGGTTCTGAACAGTTCTGCAGTTTCAATTTTCAAATGTTACAATGTGTGTAACAAAGTTCATGGAAAATGGTTTTTAAATGTGTGGCCCAAAGTTTATGGTCATATCTTTGAAGATTTCTACAATTTCGGTGTTTAATTGTGTAACAAAGTTTATGGAAAACATATGGAGTTAGCGTTTCCATTCCAATTGTGATTCTTTCACACTGCAGGATTATCCAACAATTTCCACAATTTCAGTTTACACTGCAGGATTATCCAACAATTTCCACAATTTCAGTTTACACTGCAGGATTATCCAACAATTTCCACAATTTCAGTTTACAGTTTCGATGATTGGCCGCAATTTAGTAATTTCCAATTGATTTGTGATATGTACGTGAACATTTCTACAATTTCAGTTTTTAAACGTGTGTAACAAAGTTTATGGAAAACATATGAGTTTTTAGCCGAATTTTGATCGAAGATCATGGTTCCACTTTGCAAATGTGATAGGTTCACACTACACGATATCTAACTGTTTTCTCGTAAGTATTTGCAGATCAATCCATCCTAAAAGAGTAAGTGTTAAGGTTCATATGAATAATGATGATACCTTGGAATTGACAACGATGAAAACTAGCATTATTAACTACGCACACTTTGGTGTGTGGTTTCACACGTCATTGAGGGCACTATAGTGTTGTGAATGTGCCTAAGACCATATAAGTCCTAGGATAGAAGCTGACTAAAATTTATTTGTTTCTAGATTCCATTTTATCATAAAAATTTTTGTGAGGTGATTAGCACATATCTATTTTAAATTTTGAGTACCTTGTCCATATCCATTTCTCTAATTTGGCAAAGTTTATATTTTAAATTTGGTAGACTTAATGATTATGTGTTAATTTGGACATAAAGATTGTATTATAGGGGCTTCACTCAATGAACAATGAACCTCCATCCTCTCACATGTGTTCGTGGTATATTAAACAATACCCTTAATTTGATTACATATTGGAAAGTACCCCTGAAAATCATATTATTTAAACCCCTACCAATGCTAACCCAATACACTTTCCCAATTTAAAAAACCCCTACTTCCACTAGATATTGTAGGTATCCATTTTTACATTTTTTATACCCCTTTATATTTTTCATTAACTTTGAACACCATTTTTTATACCTGCCAATATAATAACCCTTTACCCCTTATATATCCCCTAATATATTATGTCATTTGTTCCTCAATATATATCTCCCAATGTGGACCCATGTGGTATGGTATTGCTCCCCTAGTGAAGCTCCTGTAGATCTTATATGCAATTTTTTTGAGAGTATAATTTCTAACTTGAGTAGTAGGGACTAAACTGAGCTACAATGATTGCTTAAAACAAGCATTGAAATATTTAATATATAGTTGAGAGTAAAATGTTTTTTTGTGTTTGTGTTTGTTTTAAATACATGTAAACTATATATTAACCAATGAAAATTTGCATATCTCCATCTCTTTTACACTTGGTATTTTAATTAAACTTAACCAAATATGTGTAGTTATTTTTTGTTTTTACTGTATCTCACAAATTATTTATTTATTAAAATTTAGTGAATATTTTATTTTTATTTTAAAAGGGACATGTGTAAACTCAAGAAATTATATATCTCTCATATTGGGTTGTAGAATGCACCTTCTATGAATAAATAAATGAGAAAGATTATTCAATTAAAATTGGATTTTATCATATTTTCGTGAAGTGAATTATTATACACTAAAATATCTACATATGTTCCTAGAACAACAAGGCATTTAAAGAAAACATATTTTTATAGAGGATCATGATATATCCCTTAATGCTTCAAATTTTTCGATCTAGATTGTATATCACTTACCAACTAGTTGAATTTTTGGCTTGACCATTTTCCTTTTCACTTGGCATTTTCTTATGGTTACTTTAAAAAAACATGTAATTTTAAGTTGTTGAATTTATATGGTTTGAGTGATTTAATCATTTCCCAAACACTAAATCAATCTTAAAATTTAAGAATACAATTTAAACATAACATTAGAAAGTCACCCAAAATCATATAACCACTTTCCACTTTTTCTTCCCCTCCTTAGAAGCTTTCTAGTCATTCTTTTGCTTTGAACCACTTCATTGCCATGGTTTTTTGGTCTGTGTTTTCGAAGTACTATGCATATACATAAACCTCATTCATTTTCTAGGTTTGAACAACATCACTTCTTTAACAAATCATTGTGTAGACTCCCCAGAAACTTTAGAAGTACATCTAGATTTTTGGAAGAGTTATCCAACATTATTCTCATCTTCCTAAATTCTGTGGTATAGTCTTATACAATTTTTTGTTATATCTTCCTAAAGTAATGCTATCGGATCCGCTAGTCCTCTACACATCTGTCAAGGTAGAATTAAGACTTTATGGGAGTTTTAAAATCCTCCCACTTAGTTGCTAGAGGATCCCCTCTAGCATAAGGGTTTCCATGTGGGTTTCCCACCAAGTCAGAGCATGACCCTCTAATTTCAAACAAGAAATTCTCTTCTATATGGTGAACACTAAAATAAACCTCTAACCAT
Source organism: Pinus taeda (assembly GCA_000404065.3). NCBI lineage: Eukaryota > Viridiplantae > Streptophyta > Pinopsida > Pinales > Pinaceae > Pinus > Pinus taeda. Next base: position 37,015 of record APFE030629602.1, read on the forward strand.
TGCAGCCAATGATTTAGTTTTAGAGCATCTATGTCAGCTTGACATGAATTGGTATTCACCTTTACTTTCATCCTAAAGAGAGACTTTGAATGATTCATGTCACTTGAACTTAGTTTCACTTTTTTAGGTTTCATAGACTCTTTTTCTGGTTTTTTTGGTCCCTCAATTTTCCCTCCATTTTGATCTTTGCATTGAAAGCTCCATCTTCTTTGAAATGGCCGAGATTATTAGTTAGGGATACCATGAGGAGGCATATATTACAATTTATATTTACTACTTGTGCTTCCAACTGTCCAATCCTTTCTTCATCCAGATCTTGAGGGTTACCACAAATTAATTCATTAGCCATGGCTGAGGTTTTATGACTTTCTTCTTAAATCAATATGATCCTATGTAGCTTCCCAAAAAATACCCAAAGAAACATGCTACAATACCAATATGATCTATAAACTTCCAAAGATATTCCACTAGATAGTTTGTTACAATAGATTTGTGGAAATAATTGAAATGTATATTATGCAGGGTTAATTCTTTTTAGATTCCATATTTGTTATTATTTGTTTTGTTATTATGCATGTAATAAATAATATGTAGAGAATAGAGAATGAGAAAATACAATAACTCACAAACCATTATGAATACCAAGATATGCTTCAGGAAACCCTTCTCGGAGAAAACCTAACTGGAAGGTGAGATTGTTTTTCTCTCTTTTGTTTGGAATGAAAATGTTGTAAGTACAAAGGAGAAGACACTCTCTATGGAGTTGCATGAGGCCTACAACCTATGGGATGCTACAAAACACAAATCCTCTCTATTATGCTCTCTTTGTGGGTCTACACAACAACTTTGCTCTATTATGGAACAAAATGCAAGTAAATAAAATACAACACATTTTCCTTGTAGTGGTCCAATTATAACATATAACTATAGCCAACTAGGAGTTAAATTTGACATTTTCAACCCTCAACATTAGTTACAACTCAACCCTTCTAGAGTATTTTTCTTAGTTTCCACGTGGCTAGCCCATTTTCCATGAGTAATAGATATTGACTTGGCATCCTGTCAAATTATATGGTCAATCATGATAGACCAATTTTAAAGATGCATAACTTTTGGCATCATATCAAATTATAGTGGTCAGTCATGATAAACCAATTTCCAAGAGGCATAACTTTTACATCTAAATTTTGGCTAATAATTCTTAAACAGTTGGAAAAGTCTTCAAGTATACAAAAATATAATAGATAAATCATGTATTAATTAGAAAAAATTTACTCACAAAACCTCAATTCTCTTAATTAAATCTTATTCATAAAATTACTCATTTAGCAAGTAAATTGATTTCTTTAATTTTCTCAATTTAAAAACTAGGAGATTACTAACGAATTATATAGTAATCCAATATTTACCCAAGGAAAAACATATTACCATATTTTAATTAAAAAAATCCGAAAAAGTACTAATAAACTTACTAGTTTAATTGACATGAGTAACATTGTAGGTAATAAACTTACTAGTGTAAAACATTGAAATGAGTAACAGTGTAGGTAACTTGGGAATTTCAACCGTAAGGATTTTCCTGACTGAAGCTTTACACAAATTTTAGGCCACTTCTAATTAAACATTGAATTTTTGAAAGAGCAATCAACGGTAATCTTTTCAATAATAGAAACCAGAGTCGCCATCCCGTCTTAATTTTCGATGGTTGGGCATCTGGACTCGCAGGTGTCGTGAGTCGTGTATTCCGCGCGTGGTTTTGTTTCTATGCGTTAAGCTTTTACATTCGCTTTTCTTTCATTAATCGTTTTCTGTATCAACTGGTACTGGTGATTAACACTTTAACCATCAAATCGGTCAAACCAGGAAGCTTCTTGCGCACGGTTGTATAACAGTGCACTGGAAATGACATTGTCAAACTATTTCCCGTGGGATAAGGCTCTCCGATCCATGCCATGGAAGCGTTGAAAGCGAAATTAATATTTTGGCTTTGAATTTTGATCATATCTGTTAGATGTACATTTCAGGTTTCAACTTACTCCCATCGCAATTTTTGGTTTATGACGACTGCGAAACATTTCCTAATCACATTGAAAAACCCAGGGACTAACACCTTAACCTGAAAAGCCAGACACACAGACTGCTCAAGAGCATTGTCATTCCGCAGTGACCAAATTAAATGTAGATAAATGGAATGAAATACTTTTACAGCCAAATTTGCATTATCGTATGTCATCCAGGAAATATTACAAAGTAACAAGCTGAAAAGGCATATTTTCTGTAAGGGATTTATTTTTATTTTGTTGTGTGTAGTTAATTATAGAAATTTTGGAATAGTTTTAAGGGTTAGTTTAATTGGTGGAGTTTGGTTAATCAGGAGGGTACATGTTCAATTTCTTTATGGTTGAGGGTTTTAAAAGATTTTCTTTAGGGTTGATCTGCTCAGATTTTCCAATGAATATAAAAGCTATCCAATGAGTTAGGCTCTGCTTGTATGCCTAAAAAACTTTAAAAAATTCCCTTTAAAATTGATCTAGCCAGATTTTCCCATAAAAACCAACCAACATCCTCATCTTAAAAATAAAAGTAAAAATTCCAGTGTAATTTAAAGAAAACTAATTTTTTTAAAAAACTATTTTGGCGAAATAAAAATAAACATTCCCACCTTAAAAAAATTTATTTAATAAATTGTAACGTCGTTAAACCACACCCAGAAAAAATCCATTTGGCTATCTAGTTCTTCTCGGTAACTGCACTTCACCTCCATTCGATGAACTGGGTTGGTAACTGCACTTCACCTCCATTCGATGAACTGGGTTGCATTCATGAGCCTCGACCCTTTAAACTTCTTTGACATATTCGTATGCGCCTGGTTTTTTAAGATTATTGATAACCATAATTAATAGTCATGAATTATGGCAAGCAGATTTTGAAAATATTTAAAATAAGGAAAAAAAATAATAATAAAATAAAAGGATTTTTTTGTTTTGCAGTTTTTTTTTTAATTTTTTATAGGAATTTAGTGAAATTACAATGGGTAAATTTTGTATAATAGGAGTTTTTCATGTTCTTGAATTCCAGTTTAAATAACAAAAATTAATATTTCATCACAATTTTTTAGCAATTTTAACATAAATACAAAAAATCACACTAAAAACAACTCCAAAATAATATTGTAACATATTTCTAGAATTTTTTTTTTAGCCATTCTAACACAAATTCAAAAAATCACACTAAAAACAACTCCAAAATAAAATACTGTAACATATTCAGAAAAGAGAGTTTCACATTACAATCAAACATAGAAAAGACCCGAAAATCTCAAATGTAATTTGGCTGCAGCTCATACTGTTCTCCACACTCCTAAACTCAGGACAATCAAAATCTCTTCTTATCAGAAACCAAATTTCTGTAGCAACAATAGAATGTTATATGAGCGATATACAAAGGAACTCCTTAACGATACTCTTAAGATCAATACCCATCGTTAATGGAACTCACTATACAAAGGAATTGGCCTCAACATTTTATTCTTCATTTCAGAGATTTTGGAAACACTTTTCTCTTTGCAAGCTCTGATCCGCATAGAAATTGTAAATCAGAATCAGAGAGAATGTAAAACCCTTCGATAGGGTTTGCAGGTAACTTTCCCTTTACCGGAATCGATCTTCGTTTGAGTGGTGCAGGAGGACAGCAGAGCAGCGGAGGTATCTTGTGCTCCTGCGACTTGGGAGTCGCACATTTTTCTTCTGCTGAATTCTCTCCAAACGAATCCACCCTTTTTTCTGAACCACCAGCATTAGTTGTCAATTTCAAAATAGGTTTTTGAACACCTGCCAGCGGTGCCAAAGCAGGCGACGTTCCTGTTACATAGCAAGCATTGACCTCGGGACCGACAGAATTTCTTGTAGGTCGTCTATTAGCTGGATCCATGATATCAGTCACAGCAACTTCCTTCTCGTTCTGTTGACTGCATCAGAAACCTAATTATGGTCAGTTCAACAATGCCGTTTTCATGATCACAGAACACATCAACATCTCTTACTGTAATTCCTATTAAAACGAATCAGATGAGCAAATAATACCCCACTAGCAAACATACGCAGCTTCCTCTATGCCTCCTTAAAAAGTATATGCAGCTTCAACCAGACGAAGAGACTAAATTATATGTAGCTGTTAGATAGGCTCAGAACTAATTTATGAATAAATGAAGGCCGTGCATCAATAAATTAAGGCCGGAGATCGGATTTGATGACAAGGATTGCTCAACTAGAATGGGGAGTGGTTGAACGTAGAAAACAAGCGAATCGTTGGAACTTAAATCATATTTTGCACAATAAGACAATTTCGCTTTATCATATTTTGCTTAATTAGACACGAAACCGTGAACAAGAAAATTATAACGTATGGAGGATCTTTTTCTATCTTGTCACTGTGATATTCAATGAACAAAATGGAAAAGTAATGATTCCAATAATATGATATTCAATAATCAAAATGAAAATATAGGAATTTGGTATTCAATAATCAAAATGAAAATATAGGAATTTGGTAGTAATATTACTGATGATGAAATAATTTAAAAAACACTTAATACAATTTAAACTGAACATTACTGTGAACATTACTATGTCACTAAAAGCATATCACCAAATTCTAACAAACAAAACCAACAATGAAAATATTAACCATGTAAAAATATTAACAATTAAAGAGGCTTTGGCATTATGGAATCCATTAATCCCATTCCATAGACTGTCGTTTTTCAGTGTCCAATATACTATCACTACATGAACAGTAGCTAACAAATGAAGCGGCCCACTCGCTTTACGTGCGTTCTGAGGTCTGAGATCAAAGAAGTACGATGTTTTCAAGTGACATTAACTGTCCAGTCTGCACCATTTACTATTTCATGTGAAGAATGAGGCCATACTTAATCACAGGTCCACGGTTTACGTCTGGGAGAGTGGGTGCATTGGAATTTTGGAGGTCTCAGAACAGACGTACGACCTACTGGATTCACGTGCAAGGTCATAGCGCAGATTCGTATGACGTTTTGAATGACATTGCCTACTTACCTTTTTCATTCATTTTAGGTCAGAAATGAGGCGAATGCTATTCACACGTAAGTTGCACTAGGTGGTTATAAGTGGTTGGATTTGGATCAACTCTAGATTTAAAGATCAAAATTTAATTTATTTTGATCTTTTCAAAGTGTTTAGACTCATTCTGAAGAGAAGGAAAAAAAAAATGTAATTTTTAAATTTGTGTGAAGGTAAAAAATATATTTTCAAAACCCACGGTCGGACGATAGCTTGAGTTATGAGAAAAAATTAGAATTTTATTTTTACTACTTTTCTTCCTCATCTAGAGATTGAAATCCTCTGAATATATCATCTTTATTCAGGTTTCCTTTTATTTATTTTGATATAGTATGTCTTTCCAAAACATAAATTTCGTCAATTTCATCAAAAACTTATGCTGAGAGAATTTATCAATGTATTAGTGTATCTTAATGTAAGTTCTCAATATAAAATTGGATTAATTATTTTTTTAATCTTTATCTAAATTCATTGTTAAGTGTCTATTTTATCCTTGTTTACATGATTATTAACATGACATTTAATATCTATACTTCACTTTGCAAAAAAAAAAAATACTCATGGGTTTGGGTGTAATCTATAAAAGTGTTACAACTCTATCAACAAGATCAATCTAGATTTACTGCAAATGTGTGATTCAATGTCAATTTTAAAGAGAAAGCAATCTCAACCCAAGCAAATCATCATCTCTCTTTCTTGATGTTCATATAGATTCACTGCAAATGTGTGATTCAATGTGTGATTCAATGTCAATTTTAAAGAGAAAGCAATCTCAATCCAAGCAAATCATCATCTCTCTTTCTTGATATTCATATAATACCGCCTGTTTGAAAAGCACCTTAGATATTGAAAAATCGAATATGGTTCTAACATTTCTATCTAAACTTTTCTTACTATCTAAGAACATGTGTTTCCCTTTCAACCAACATAGTAGATAGTTCATGCCCTCCACATATATCACAATATATAGTTAGGGAAAAAACACATAATAAATACTAGAATGTAAATCTTTCAACAATTCATAAATCTGGTGTAGGTTTGTTCAAGTTCATCATAAACATCTTGCATAGTTTTTCATGGCTTTACAGAAAACTATCTTAATGATTTTTTTGGGATAAAAAAAAACTTGGATGTTCTTTATTAAGTTGATATACGTACCTACACCAAATGGACCTTTTTAATATTACAAAACTCAAAATTGGGATTACAATAATAAGAATTACGATATTCTATTTTTCAATTTCTACATTATCAATTCCTTACCATGTTCATCCTCCTTTCCCCGATTTTATGCATCCTTAAAATAAAATATGCAATGAATTGAAAAGAAAGAGATGTAGCTCTCAGGTGTGGCCTGCACCTGGAGACTACACTCACAAAACTTGAGAGGATTCTCTTGTTCACTCTATTACTTTCAATCAAAAGATTACATCATTAAATACAATACTAGGAAATAGGAAGTTGTACCCAAACCCCATAACTATAGGAACTAATCCTAAACTAGGGAGGAAAGTACAAAACAATGTAAACCATTTTTCTCA
>APFE030629608.1:17988-56275 GCA_000404065.3 Pinus taeda
CTATAGCAGGAGGTTTATCAATAATTTGTTGTTCAGGCTCGCTTGACTGGGTTGTTGGGGTAGTAGCTAATAAGTCTAGAGGTAGAGTTTGCAACCTCTGTTCTCTCAGCATATTAAATTGTACCATCCCTTCATCTTTATATCTCATTTTGACCAATGTTTTTACCTGGAATAATGATTTTGCTGAAGAAAATAGGTCATCAAATTCATCTTTTTCATGTTCAAACTTTGTAGGTTTGGCTTGTTCAAGAACAATATAGGCAAATTTTCTTAGATTGAATTGCCCGTTAGGAATGGTTGCAAGATTGAGCTTGTTTATTGTTTTTGCCCCATTTTCTGCATGCTTGTAATCATGTAGAGTGTAAACACCTCATCTCAAAGGAAATGTTGGCCAAGCCTACTTTTTAGAATTCCTAAGAGTTTTGCATCTTCCTGCTATTGTTATTTGGTAGGCCAATTCTCGAGCTAACAGCTTATCAGGTACATAGAGAGGAAGGACATGGGGTCTTGCAAGGCTACCATAAATCATTATATATGTGAACTTGTCTTCCTCGAACCAATTCCCTACAGCAGTCAAGTCAATCTCTGCTTCCTCAGAAATCCTTGGGGCTAGCTTATCAAAAATGGCATAATATATAGGTAACATGAAACCATTACAGATTTGGTACAAGTGGTCTTTATAGCGCACCTTCCATAACATTTGATGATAAATGTGGATTGGCTTAGGGTCTTGTGAAGTCCATCTCCACCCGAGTACAGTATATTCAGAATTAAAGCAAAGAGTATCCATAATATAAGCATTGTAATAAAAAGGGGGAATAGTCCTGGTGGTTATGCATGTATTTGATCTAAATTAAAGAATTGTAGTGGCTAATTTATCGAACAATATGTTTTCCCAATCCATCACTTCACTATTAACCGCCACTTCCATTAAAGGAACCATTTCAATAGTGAACTTTGCAGAATCATGTAATCCCCAAATTCTACACATAATTGCCCTGACATAACAGTAAGGAGAAGACAACGATTCTACAGAGTACTTACCTGATGATTCATGTTTGTGCTTTGCGGGATTCTGTCTCCACTACCTAAATGGGACCATTCAGTCTCGTTCTCCTTTGCGAACTTTTCAAGAAAGGCTTTGTTGTATTTCTTTTTAGGTTTGGACAAGTGATACATCTTCCTTAAGTCATCAGACTGAAATGAGCCAAAAATCCTTCCGTCAACTATGCAAAACATTCTATTTGAAACTGAAATTTCTTCTACCACCCATCTTACTACATCAGTGTATGGAAGAATTTTCCCACGTGTTGCTATCCAGTGGAAATATGAATCAACTAAATCTTTAAGGGAAGCTTCTGATTTACTAGTTGAATCTACAGTAGCTTCTCCCGATACTTCCTCAGGCTCCTTTGCTTCAATTAAATTGTACATGCTTTGCCAACTTCTATTTCCAAGGTCGAGACATGTAGTGTCTGAGATTGAACCTTTTTTACTTGGTCCTAGATCATTGGTTGACTGCATTGTTGCTGTAGGAGCCGCTGCTGCTACGGATTTCTTAGATTTCTTTCCCATTTGTTTCAAATTCGTTATTTCGGTGGAGTTCTACACAATGAATGAAACCAACGTGATATGGAGAATAACTAGTATAAACCAATATGAATATATGTCGATTGGCGTATAATAAAGGATTATGGTGAAACTGCCGCAGATAGAATCTAAAGGAAAATCTCTCCACAACTGCTTCATTAATTGGCCTTTTAACGTGTCAATCATGGTAAAGGAGTTCATGAATACCCATTATATCATTTATATGATGAATGATCCATTCAAGCATGGCTTAGATTCTTTTATGGATAATCAGAGATAAATCACAATCGGTGATTGGTAACGTGAACGGAAAGGCTTTAATAATAGTCCAAAATATCTTCTAATTACCAAAAGGTGATACACTGCATGCAAACCTTTTAAATATGTTTCGAAACACACGCCTTGATTTAATGCATCACAATCGGGGATGGGTTTGGGTCATATTACTTATGTCATTCAAACATTGCCGAATACCGATGGCGATACACTTTATCGCATCGAAGAGATGAGGGAGGTGTTTCTTTATGCTATGCGTTTTGCCTTTTCTCGATATCTGATAGCGATTTCCTTTTCGGATCGGAGTGATTCAATGGGTCTTTTATATATGTTTTTCTTATCACTGCGATATGCGATCTTGCGATCGCTTTATCGCAATAAAAAAGAACTTTTATAATTATTTAAAAGACCTACTTTATTTTAATTCAAAAGGTTTATTTTAAAATATATCATTTCCATTGGACCTTTTGATGAGGTTCTTCTAATGATGAGTTAATACCAATTTATTCACAAATCTAAGTTTAAAAGGGACCCATTTCATATTACAAGTTTTAAGTAAATTTTTTATGAAATGGGGGTTTGTTGTAGAGCACAACAATTGGCGATTCACTTGGAGAAACAGTTATCTATGAGAAATTAACTGAAATACTTAAACTTTCTTAATCTGGAAACCTTATCTAATATAAAAAATTCTAATATAACTAGGCAATCATAAATTCTGAACATAATGATAACTATTTCTGTTATTTTCTTCTCGTATTAAAATTAAATACATTCTAATTTTTAAATTATCCTTAATTGGTTGATAATGCTAAAACAAAAAACTTTTCCAACTTAGCTTTATAATTACTCCTTTGTCATAGGTAGAGCCTCTGCTGCCAGCAAACGTTTATAGTCTCGACAGGGATACCTTTTAACCATTTGATCATTCATTATCCCATCCATTTCAGAGTATAATTAAAAAGAATGAATCCAAACATATGTCTTCGTATTTTTCTATCACTTTTTCTTTTTTCTTATTTTGTAAGATAAAAAGCCATTCTCCTGGTTTGGTGGCCATCTGTTTGCCAATGTCATTCACTTGTTGTAATTTAATTGAACAAGCTAGCTCGTGATGAGACCCCTTTTCTTATAATTATAAGCCATTACCCTGTTTTGGTGTGTAGTATTGGTAATGTCAGTTGAATTATTCCCCTATGATCATGGTAAGCAGGCTTGTAATAAGACCTCTTATCTTTTATATCAAATATATTTTAGAATTACACTCTCAGTAATTATAAACTTTGATGAATGGGATGAACAATTTTCTCCTTAAGAGAGCATGGATGACAGGGTGAGAGTTGAAGATGCTAAGATTGAATCAGTTTCTGTTTTGTATTGATAACCGTTTTTAGGCCACTTCTAAACATTAAAATGATTTACAGTACTTCTAAATCTTGAGAAGATTTCACAGAAATAAAATGGGGTTTTTAGAATCTAAATATACCTAATTTCCTAGAAATTTCTCTTTCGTTTAAGGCTTCCATTTTTCAAAAGTAAATATCAGAACTATTCATTTTGAGTAACTCTTTCAATATAGCAAAAACCAATGTGTTGTGGGATAAACTCCCTTAGGGTCTTGGGTGAATACCCTAGCAGACTGGAGGTTGTCTATGCAAAGAAACACACATTTCATACAGTCATAATACTACTATAAGCAAACTCTACAATAGGGGGCGTACCTGAGGTCCTACGTTTGAGAAGAGCCTTCCAGGGTCCAAACCCTTCTTGGAGTTCCTTTGCTCCTTTGACCTGCAAAACAATCAATTCAAGAAAGTACAGTAGTATATGGACTAAACATCATAAATAAACCATCTTCATATTATAAGGAAAGGTAGTTAGTTATGCAATTAAACAACTGTTCACATATGAATCATAATATGAATATCATAACATGAAGAAGATCTATATCAGGAAAAAAGACATGTGTTTCTTTTATTATAGACAAATAAAGTACAGAAAAGGAATACTTTCACCTGATTCGTCCTTTTGCAGGCTCCAAGCAGAACCGTCTCCCGGATTCATCCAGTCTCAAGCCTTTAACAAACTCCTTCCATGACTTACTCCATGATCTCTCAAGTAGTATGAAATCATCAACACACACAAGGAAACAAGGGTTTCCTATAGAATGGGAGAAGTGCAGGAGGCACAAGGATCTTCAGACCTGGTCAGGGAAATCTTAGCATAGCAGTCTTTCTCTCTCTTCTCTCCTCCCTTTGGCCTTCCCATAGAAGCCTTTTTATACTTCTCCCAAAGTAGTTTTTTAGTTGGGAATTCGTTGGGGACAATTGGGCCATGGGAACTAACAAGTAATCACCAGGCAAAACTCGTGATCTCCGCCAGAAATTAAGGAGATTTATTTTTTTTAAGCATTTTCAAACATATACGCGGGTTGGGTATACACAGACCTGCGTATACACACGTTTAGCTCAGGGAAATGTCACGTATAGGGAAAAAAACACTGTTTTTTAAATTTGGGACCAGGTCTGGAAGGAGGGGTTGCCCTAGGCCATGAGTGCAGCATCACAAACCTCAAGAGTGAGATTTGGAGCTATAACAAGAATGAGAGAAGGTTGTAGCCTTCTGCAGGTAGAAGCCTGCGTATTGGTATAAGACTGCACCAGTACAGAACTATTGTAAAAGAAGTTTCTTATTAAAAGAAGATAGAGACGACTTGCTCAATTGAATAATTTTTTCAAGATAAGGCCATTAACAGGAAGAGAATCTCTCTCTCCTGATAGATCTTGCAATATGAAAGTAGAAGGGCCTACCTTCTCGTTGATTTGAAATGGTCCAAGCCACATTTTCTAGAACTTAGTGTGTTTTCCTTTATCCTCATGGGCTTTGTCCCATTTCAAAACTAGATCACCAACTTGTAATTGCTTTGAACTGGTTGAAGTTGTATCAAAAGATGACTTGATAATTTGTTGATGTTTTGCATGTATAATTCTGGCCTTTTCCCTTTCTTCTTCTAGTTCAAAATTTGATAATGTCTTAGTTAAATAGAAGATGAGGGACTTTCTTCAATAAACTAGACTAAAGTTAGTGATGGGAGTACTAAATTTGTTGTTATGACAACTTCCTTTCCATATACTAGATTAATTGGAGAAGTGCCTATGGAGGCCTTCTGTGTTATTATGTCAGCCCATAGTGCAAATATCAAAGATTTATGCCATTTTTTATGATTCTTCTCAATAGTTATCTTAATAATTTTGATAAGATTTTTATTGGTGGATTCTGCTAAACCATTGCCTTGGGGGTAGTAATTTGCAGAATACTTCAATTTAAATCCTCTTTTGATAGAAAACTCAAATATAGAATTTCCAGAGAAATAAGATGCTTTATAAAAAACAAGAGTGTTTGGGACACCAAACCTGGTAATAATGAATTGATCTATGAATTCCATGATTGCCTCAGAGTTTGTTGTCTTTAAAGGAATTGCTTCAACCCACTTAGTGAAGTAATCAGTGGCTATAAGGATATATATATGTTGTTTGGATGAATGTGGAGTGATTTCTCCAATGATACCGAATCCCCATTGTTCAAAAGGTTGTTCAATATTAACTGGTTGCAAAGGGAAACCTGGCTTCTTTTGTCTTCCACTGGAGGTTTGACAACTTTGGCATTTCATTACATATTCATGAGTATCTCTGAATAGGGTTGGCCAATAATATCCATCATGAATGATTTTGTGAGCTATTTTATCAGCTCTAAAATGTCCTCCTATTGGTCCATCATGTAGCTCCTGCAAAACCTTTTGCGCTTCAGGTTTTTCTAAGCATCTTAATAAAATTGAATCATAATTTCGTCTAAACAATACATCATCTACAATTATGAAGTTTTTCGCTTTCAATCTAATGGCACATTTATTTTTATAGGAAATATTAGAAGGAGCGTATCCATTTCTCAAATAGAATATCAGATCTGCATATTGCGATTCAGGATCTGCGATACTTATCTGATTGATTTCTTCAGTGCCTTCTGTACCTTTAGGTTCTTGAATATTGAATGCTCCTATTAACAACCTGCAAAAACCTTGGCCTTTGACAATCTTTGCTGGTTTGGTTTCTAAGTCATATTCTTGTAATGTTGTGACCAAATTTTCTCTCTTTTCTCCTAATTCCCTTTGAACTAATAATTGTCTTACTACTGAAAAAGGAACTATAACTTTTGTGTGAGCTTTTAAGAGAAAGGGTTTGTAGTGTTTTATGTCTTTGTACACTGCAAAAGCTTGTTTTTCAGCTTCCGAATAAGTAAGTTCAACACCTTGAAGATTTGAGCTGTAAAATGAGATTGGTGCTTCCAAGTTTTGATCGTTAATCTGAGTCAGCACTGCTGCATAAGATGAAGCAGATGCAAGGGTATACAGCATGAAATGATTTGAAAAATTAGGAGTGCTTAAATCAGGGGCATTTAGGATTGATCGTTTGATGGAATCAAATTCCTCTTTTTCTACAGGCCCCCATTTAAACACCAAATTTTTCTTGATCATGGTTTGTAATGGTAAAATAATCTGGGAAAAATCTGGGACAAATCTTTTTACAGAGTTAATTTGACCTAAAAATGATTGCATGGACTTTTTATTATGAGGGAATGGAATATCATAAATCTCTTTATTTCTATTTGGATCAATGTGAATGCCATCCTTCGAAACAATAAAGCCCAAAAGATTTCCTTGATTAAGAGCAAAAAAGGACTTCTTTGGATTGAGTGAGATACCATACCATTTGCAGCATTCAAATATTTGTTTTAAATCATGTAAATGATTTGACCTCTTTTTGGAAAATACAGTAATATCATCTAAATAGACAACTATTGATTTATTAATCAAACCTTTGAATGCTATGTCCATTGCTCTTTAGGATGTAGCTACAACATTGATAAGTCCAAAAGGCATTTTTTGGTAAGCATAAGTTCCCCACTTGGTTTCGAAGGTAGTTTTGAGCCTGTCATCAGGATGGACCAAAATTTGGTTATATCCTGAAAAACCATCTAAAAAGGACATTGACTCAGAACCAGCTACTAAATGGAGTGTCTGTTCCATGGTAGGTAAAGGGAAGTTATCCTTTTGGCTTGCTTTATTAAGATTTCTGAAATCGATGCAAATCCTGATGTTGCCATTTTTCTTTCTAACTGGCACAATATTGGATACCCAGTTTGAATGTCTGACAGGAAAAATCATCTTAGCCTTTAAGATTTTATTTAGCTTAGTATTTATTTGACTCTCTAGGTTAGGATGAATTTTCCTTAACTTCTGTTGCACTGGTTTTTCTTCAAAAAGCATTGGAATAGTATGTTGAATGATCGATGTATCGTATGTTTTCAAATTATCATATTTCCAAGCAAAGACATATTTATTCTTACGCAATAGTCTAATGAATGCAATTCTTTCTTCTGAAGAAAGTCCTAATCCTAAATTGATGTTTTGAGGATTTTCCTCAGTACCTAGGTTTACCAATTCAAATCTTAAAGTCAAACTCTAGAGCTTTGAATTGGTCACCTGTTTAAACCTATCCTTAATATCAAAAAGATTTTCAAGCTTGACCACTAGTTTAGGTATTGAGTTTTCTTCTTTTTTTTCCTTCATTTGAAGGTCATGATCACTTTCATCAATGATTTGATTATCATAGTATTTGTCAGAAGTCAAGAAATTTAAAATGTCTTCATCGTGATTGAACACTCGCCAATTGGTGACATTATCGGGGATTGATGGTCTAAACATTAATTCTACTGAAAATCTATTTCGGATGTAATCTTCAGATGGAAGGAGCTTGGAGGCAACATTAGCTGGTAGGTCAGCTGCTGCGTTCTAGGACCTAGGGATGGGAGAAATATTGAATGCTAAAAATTGAGTTATGAGTTCTTAGACCAAAGAATCATAGTGTTTGAGATGACTGGAAAGGTAATGAATTTTATTTCTAATTTGTTTTATAACAATCTCTAAGTCTCCGAACAATTTCAAATATTAAGCTTTAATACCAATTGCTTTGTAGAGTCCTTGAACTAAGGCCTCATATTTGGTTGTATTGTTTATGCATTCAAATTCCAATCTTCATGATATAATGGTTTTTTCTCCCTCAGGGCTGACTAAAATAAACTCTGCTCCTGCACCTTCACTAGATTTAGACCCATCAAAGTATAGTGACCAAAATAAAGAATTATCAACAATTTTATTTACAGTGTCCTCAGCAATATTGACACATCTTGATTTATCTGTTTGTGAAAAAATTTCAATTTGAGATGTGAAATTATTAACTGAGAAAGGAGATGGTTGGACAGTCAAATTGCCAAAGAATGATTGGGATGAGTAATTCCCCAAATTATTGTTATTGAATGCTATTGGTTGATTTTCTTGCTCGAATTCAGTAACAGTGTGGGTCTTGTGTTTCTCCCGATCAATCTTGATCTGATTTGGCTTTCCTTTATAAGGTAGCCACATATGGGACCAATTGGTGGAAATATAACCATGGAGTTTCTCAGACCAGTCTCTACACAAAATCAACCCATAGAATTCAGGTATATCAACGATTAAAATATAAATCCTCTTAACCACTCTTGGATCAGCTAATAACCTAATAGTTACTGAGTTGATTTCTCCTAAAACCTAGACCTTTGTTCTATCCAACTTTACAATCTGAATTGCAGACTTTTGGGGTTCAATGTTCAGTTTGTAACAAACGGAAGCTGGCATTATATTAGAAGAAATCCCTGAGTCAATCAAACAGTTGTGTAGATTCCTATTTTAGATCTCATAGGTTAAGAGGAAAGGAGGAGTATGTGAATTCGATCTATCTCCAATTAAAACGACGTCAGTAGCTTCCACTCTACCAGGAGGTGGTTGGCCTAAACCATTAGCAGCTTTGGACAATACAACATTAGGAAGAGGTGAAGAAGTTACCACATTTAGCTCCCTAAGAAGTAATTTCTGTTGATGTTTGAGTTTGCTAAGTTCAAACATAGTAATATTTGTCTTTGTCTTCTTCATGTCTTCGATAATATTGTATTCCATAGAATCTCTAACTACTAATGTCTTAGATGTTGAAGGTGAACTTGAAGATGGTGGCTGATTTTGGGATGGAATCGCCGCAAATTTCTTTGTGGGAATCGTTTCTTTGGTAGTAGTGGTACCTGCATTCCTTTTCTTCTAAGTTGACTGAATAGGTTCAGGAGTACCCCTACTCCTAGTAGACACAGATAAAGCTTCTTGTTCATTTTCTGTATCGGAATTAGGTAAAATAAAGTCCCACATCCCATGACATTCTACAGTCTCCTCTTCTTCAGGTTCCATGGATGATAAGATTGTTTAATCCTCTTCTTTCTCTTTAGGATCTAAATCTGCATTGTATATAGCATTTGGAGGTTTTGATTCAGGTTTCTTAAAATTTCTAAGTGGCCTTTTTGTTGAAGTCTCAACTACTTGCTTTTTGATTTCTACTGTCTCATTTGACATAGTCTTGAGAACGTTTCGGAGACCCTCCATATCATATGGATCTTTAGGGGTTTTCTTCTTTGACTCATCCTTGAAAGAAACTCTTTTAGATTTTCTATCTTCAAGAGCAGCTTCATTTTCTAAAGCAATAATGCATTTCTCTACAGCAAGCGCCTCTTTCATGTTTTCAGCTAAAGTTGATTTTGCAGCTCTATCTACAAAAATAGCTATATTTGAGGGTAGGGCTATTATATACCACTCGCTTCTGATTTTCCCACTTGGTTTAGAGGCATTTGGAATCTTATTCAAGAGTTTATTGAATCATGAGTTGAACTCCTTTATAGGTTCTTTGGATTCTATCCTAAGATTCGAGAGATCATTGATTAATGTTTCTAAAGATTTGTCATCGCTATACTTAGTTAGAAATTGTTCTTGAAAAATGTTCCAACTCATAATGGATCCAGAGGGTAGGGAAAAATACCAAGACCCAGATGATCCTTGTAAAGTATAAGGGAAAAGCCTAACAACAACATCTGCCTCTGTCACTCCTTTTAAATTAACTGATAACATGAAATTGTTAATATGCTCCTCGACTTGTGTCCCTGTATCTGGCTTAAATTTCGGCAACCATTTTTCAGGAGAATCTGGCAATAGGTGTAATGGTGCAGGAATAGTGACCGCACCAGGGCTACTCCATGGATTTTGAGCCATTGTCAAATTAATAGTAGATGGTATTGCCGATGAAATTCCAGATGTTTGAGAAGGAGTTGATATCGAGGTTTGAGGTTGGGATGCTGAAGTTCCTGATCCCTGTTGAACAAAAATGTGTAATGGAGGGGTGGATGCCTGACTTTGCGCTGGAGAAGATGAGATGGATGATGATGATGAGAAAGACTCACTGTTAGATCCTTCAGTGGTCTTCTTTTCCCTTTTCCATTTGGGTAAAGGCAACTCAGTACGTTCAATACCGAGCTTCCCGCTTTGAAGTTTGGTGAGAGGGTGAGGTGGATTGAATTGCGAAGTCTCACTGCCTTGAGATACCTCAGATTTCTGTGGTGATATAAAAAAGATTGAAGTTTATGGATGAGATACTGAACTTCAGGAGACTCAGGACTTAATCGTTCTGTGGTATGTTGGGTTTGAGCAATTGTAGTTGACTCTTCTTCTTCTCGTTTGAATACTGGTGTTCCAGCATGCAAACGGGAGGTCCGAGGTGAGGTGGAGGGAGATTTACTCTCAGAATGGGTTATAGGTTTGGGTTTGCTTTCCATTCACAGTTTATGCCCTCCTTCTAGTGCCAAAAATTTTGATGCCTCGAAAATCGCTACAACAACATCGGGGAAAACCACTCGGTCCGACCTTAAAGGCAACTCATTTTTCGTTTAGTGTGGTGGCTCCGACTGGAAATAATGGGACCAGTTTCCCAATAATTTGAAGATGGGATGGACAAGTGGTAGATTTCTAATATCTAATGATAATGGATAATCATTTAATCTACAAAGTAAAATTATAAACAACTAATCTATCCCGGGGAATTTCTGCTTTAATATAACTTTTGATGATCTTTATCCACAAACAGGCATATAGATTACTCTATTAGTAAATAAAGACATCTATTTTTATGATAATTACTTTGTTCAAGTAGTTGAACAAAGTAATGATTAAAACATTATTACGCTATTCTTCATATATCATTGACATAAATATGATTGAAAGAATAACACTCCTTAAACATTCAATAGTGGTAAGCATGAGGATTGCTGTTAAAACACATATATATATCCAATGATAGCAAGATTAAATAAATGTCAATTCACATTAAAGAATGAAGTAGAGCATCGATAATAGTACCATATGTTATTTGGATCACTCCTGAGATCAATCGCATTCAAATTCCTTCTTCTAACTTAGAAACACTTCCACAATAAAGCAATAGTGCACTTATCATCAAAGATTTCTTTGTTAAAATTCAAATTACTGGCCCAGTCTTCATAAAAAATATATCAGAAGTACAAATAGTGTAACTTACTGATTTGAGTTTATACAAAAACTGAGGACCCTTTCCAAATGCATGAAAGGGTCTATAAATACTATCTAAGCTAACTAATTATGAAAAAAAATTGCTACTAGGTGGTATAACTAGATCATGAAAATCTCCTCAAAATAGGCTTGTTTGCATTCGGCAGCATAATTCACTGTTTCGGATGATCTTCCATTGGCTTGAGCTGGCAGATAGCAAGCATTGGTTGCAATTCTGGACGGTGACTCAGACGAGAATGTAGCTGGGCTAAATATGTGGCATCGTGAATTTCGGGAATCATGTAACCAATTGCATCAGTTAAACATTTGAGTCCTGCCCTTTGACTGTATGGCTTAACTATGAAAAACCATAAGGTATCCCAAGTTAAACTTTGGATGCGGCTATTAATCTCCCATTCTTCTCCAATTCTTGATTGCATGTATGTTCCAATGCTTTGGCTAACGAAAATTTACCTGGAGTGCACTGTGAAATAAAGTTAGACAGATGAAGAGTATCATTGATTAACTCAATTAAACTAGTGGTTGATAATCTGCATCTTGAGGTTTCTCTTTCTGCTTTTATCAATTGTGACTACCATTCTAGGAAAAGGATTTCTTTATGTGACTCTAGAATTTTAGGCAGATTCGCGGCTTGCCCTTCACTGGTTTATTGCCAAGCAAGAAAGTTGGTTAAAGTCTCATCGACCTGTTCCAAATCCTGCCTAGCGTCGAATGATTTGTCAATTATTGATGAAGTAATCTCACATAGGGGCTCAACCAGGGAAATATTATGACATAGCAATTTTAGCTGTTTAATCAATGGTTTATTAATCTGGAGAGCTTCGGACCTGAAATCTGTTGGTTGAGGAAGACCCTTGAATTTTTCTACCTATTTTGATAGTTGAGTGATTTGCTCATCTTTTGTCTTACTCATTTGTTCATTCATTGTCTTCAGCTTGGCTAATGCTGCGGATAATTCTTTTTGTTTCTGCGTTGTGCTCTGATCTATCCTCTACTTCTCTTTGATCAATTTTTCATTTAATTGATTGTTTATCTGCTGTTGTTCTGCTAGCTGCTTTACTAACTGTTCTATTCTTTGTTGTCTCTCGGATACCTGTGAGTGTAAGGAAACAATTGTTTGGTCCTTTTCCTTGAGTAAATTGCTTACTTTCGATTCTTTATCCATAGTAGCTGCCGAGTAAGCTTCGGCATACTGAGAAAGTTTTGTGAGGTCTTCAGAAGGATTGAATTCTTCTTTCCATACCACATTAACCATCTCTGTTTGTACAGGTAAAAGAGAATATTGATAAATTCTTCTCCTTTTCCTTTGTCTTTTCACTACAACCCTATGTTTGGGACTGTAAAAGACATCTAATTGTGGTATGTCTTCTATCTGCAAAACAATCTGATCTGATGGATCCTTAGGAATTATTTCTAGATATTCGCTAGTGGGTAGGTCGTTGGTTCCTTCAATTGGAACCGTAGTTGTCGTTGTCTATTGACCGACTGTTACTTTAGGTGTGCTAAAATCCTGTGAACCTTTAGGATTTCTTATAATGGAATCAAATTGTTGCCATTCTTTAAGGAGCTTGGGATCAATCTGAGTATCTATATTGATGTGTTCACTGCCATTGTCCTGTTCCTTTTCCTGTTCTTTCTCGTGCTCTTTCTCTTTCTCTTTCTTCTGTTGTTTCTCCTGCTGTGGTTCTTTTCATTTTTCAGTAATCTTCTCTATAGCAGGAGGTTTATCAATAAGTTGTTGTTCAGGCTCACTTGACTGGGTTGTTGGGGTAGTAGCTAATAAGTCCAGAGGTAGAGTTTGCAACCTCTGTTCTCTCAGCCTATTAAATTCTACCAGCAATTCATCTTTATATCTCATTTTGGCCAATGTTTTTACCTGGAATAATGATTCTGCTAAAGAAAATAGGTCATCAAATTCATCTTTTTCATGTTCAAACTTTGTAAGTTTGGCTTGTTCAAGAAAAGTATAGGCAACTTTCCTTGGATCGAATTGCCTATTAGGAATGGTTGCAATATTGAGCCTGTTTATTTTTTCTGCCTCCTTTTCTACATGCTTGTAATCATGTAGAGTGTAAACACTGTATCTCAAAGGAAATGTAGGCCAAGCCTGCTTTTTAGAATTCCTAAGAGTTTTGGATGTTCCTATTGTTGTTATTTGGTAGGCCAATTCTTGAGCTAACAACTTATCAGGTACATAGAGAGGAAGGACATGGGGTCTTGCAAGGCTACATAAATCCCTATATATGTGAACTTGTCTTCCCTGAACCAATTCCCTATAGCAGTCAAGTCAATATATGCTTCCTCGGAAATCCTTAGGGCTAGCTTATCAAAAATCGCATAATAGATAGGTAACATGAAACCATTACAAATTTGCAACAAGTGGTCTTTATAGTGCGCCTTCCATAACATTTGATGATAAATGTGGATTGGCTTAGGGTCTTGTGAGATCCATCTCCACCCGAGTACAGGATATTCAAAATTAAAGTTAAGAGTATCCATAATATAAGCACTGCAACAAAAAGGGGGAATAGCCCTGGTGGTTATGCATGTATTTGATCTAAATTTAAGAATTGCAGTGGCTAATTTATCGCAAAATATGTTTTCCCAATCCATCACTTCACTATTAACCGTTGCTTCCATTAAAGGAACCATTTCAATAGTGAACTTTGCAGAATCATGCAATCCCCAAATTCTACACATCATTGCCCCGACATAAAAGTAAGGAGAAGACAACGATTCTAGAGAGTACTTACCTGATGATTCATGTTTGTTCTTTGCGGGATTATGTCTCCACTGCCTAATTTGGGCCAATTCAGTCTCGTTCTCCTCTGCAAACTTTTCAAGAAAGGCTTTGTTGTATTTCTTTTTAGGTTCGGGCAAGTCATACATCTTCCTTAAGTCATCAGGCTGAAATGAGCCAAAAATCCTTCCGTCAACTATGCAAAACGTTCTATTTGAAACCGACATTTCTTCTACCACCCATCTTACTACATCAGTGTATGGAAGAAGTTTCTCACATGCTGTTATCCTGTGCAAATATGAATCAGCTAAATCTTTTAAGGGAAGCTTTCGATTTACTAGTTGAATCTTCAGTAGCTTCTCCCGATACTTCCTCAGGCTCCTCTTCTTGAATTAAATTGTAGACGCTTTGCCAACTTGTATTTCCGAGGCCAAGACATGTAGTGTATGATATTAAACCTTTTTTACTTGGTCCAGGATCATTGGTTGACTGCAATGTTGTTGTAGGAGCCGTTGTTGCTACGGATTTCTTAGATTTCTTTACCATTTGTTTCAAATTCGTTATTTCCACGGAGTTCTGCACAAGGAGTGAAACCAATGTGATATAGAGAATAGCTAGTATAAACCAATATGAAACTATGTCAATTGGCGTATAATAAAGGATTATGGTGAAACTATCGCAGATAGAATCTAAAGGAAAATCTCGCCATAACTGCTTCATTAATTGGCCATTTAACCTGTCAATCATGGTAAAGGAGTTCATGAATACCCATTATATCTTTTATATGATGAATGATCCATTTAAGTGTGGCTTAGATTCTTTGATGGATAATCAGAGATGAATCACAATTGGTGATTGGTAACGTGAACATAAAGGCTTTAATAATAGTCCAAAATATCTTTCGATTACCAAAAGGTGATACATTGCATGCAAGCTTTTTAAATATGTTTCGAAACATGCGCCTTGATTTAATGCATCACAATCGAGGATGGGTTTGAGTCATATTACTTATGTCATTGCAACATTGTTGATCGTCGATGGCGATACACTTTATCGCATCGGAGAGATGAGGGAGGTGTTTCTTTATGCTATGTGTTTTTCCTTTTCCCGATATCTGATAGCGATTTCCTTTTTAGATCGGAGTGAGTCAATGGGTCTTTTATATATGTTTTTCTTATCATTTCGATATGCGATGTTGCGATCGTTTTATCGAAATAACAAAGAACTTTTATAATTATCTAAAAGACCTACTTTATTTTAATTCAAACGGTTGATATTAAAATATATCATTTCCATTGGACCTTTTGATGAGGTTTTTCTAATGATGAGTTAACACCAATTTATTCACACATCTAAGTTTAAAAGGGACCCATTTCATATTATGAGTTTTAACTAAAACTTCTATGAAATCGGGGTTTGCTGTAGAGCACAACGGAACCTGAAGAAGAAACATCCAGAACTCCAACTCACTTTGGACCTGGGCTTTATCTTTATCCTCATACTCCTCGTTTTACTACTCCTTTTGATCCTGATTACTTTAAGATTCTTGTTGATTCATTAGTACTTTTTTTAGGTCATTTGACTATGGAAAAATCAACATCCCAGACTATACCATTTGTTACAGCTGGTGAAGAATCTACTATCACTACTTCTTTAATGTTTACCACAACACCTGAGTCACATGTGTATGGTGTTCATCCATCCCACCAAGTTACCAATATTTATCTAGAACCCACTTAGGTGTTGCTTCTAGTCCATGGTCTTCACCCATGTCCTCCAAAGGAATTTTACATGGTTCTTCACTTACAAATACTGAATAGTTTGATCCATCAAGTCAATATCAAGCTAGTCCATCTAGTTACCGTCCAATGTATTTTCTTTACACTGGATTACCTCCATATGGAGAACAATATGCACAATCTCCTTATCCTCCATTTTCTGGGGGGCAACCATATTGCAGTATGCCATCGTCTTTAGGTCAGCCCGGAATGACTGTTTGTTAGTGGCAGCCTACAATGCCCGTTCAACCAAGTCTTGTGTATCCATCACAGCCATAGGAAGTATCTGTCCCAAAAAATATTTACCCTATGGTTGAGTATTAGATTCATATACTAGCCTTTTACTTCCTATGTTGTAAGATTTGGAGGCCTTTCTCCAACTGAAACTTCTTTGATTGTTTTTTACTCTCTGTCAACCACCACATCCCACAATAGCATAGTTGATCCTACATTAGAGTTATCATTTGCAGGGTTGGATTCTTCTTCCACGAGTTGTTCAGATTGATATTCAATGGATTTATCATCGAACAATTTACTTATTACCAAAGTCATAGAATTAGTCCATTGTATGCAAGTTTTCTCCTAGTGACTTATTTGATGATCCAAATAGAAATTATCCAACCCAAGCTCTTCAACATTCATGTTTACACTAGAGTTCTGGGTAGATTTAACCAGGGAGTTGTTTTTATGCTTAAAAAACAATTTGAAATATCTATTGCTTGAAGACTTTTCCCCAACACTATTATTCAAATCTGTAACTTCATTGGTTAACTTCTTCATCATTTAATGACACTCACTAGGTAACTAGCCTCTTTCTAAGCATGTTTATTCCCAGTTTCCTCAGGCTTCTTCCCACTCTCTTTCAAATCTTCTTTTATGTCATGTACACCAATAGAGAGCATGCATTTTTTGACTGCCCTATTATCGCTTTTCACAAACATTACTATGTTAAAATGTAGGGCTAATGTATAATATGAAATAGCTATTGAATAATGAGGGTGTACATTGGTGATGAATTTATTCAATTTCGTAGTGAAGCATTCATCGAAATATTTAACTTTCTCTTTTTTCTCCATTTTCAAAACACTTAGATATTTTAATAGTGTAGCGAACATTTTCTCTTCTCCAAACTTATCCATAAAACATTTTGAAATTGCTCCCAATATACAATGGAACCCTCCCAAAGATTATAATGCTAAGTGGTAGCTTTACTCTCAAAAGTGTAAGAAAATAATTTGGATGCCACATCCTTATATTAAACACTCATTAATCTTAAGGACATGTAGAAATTTTGAATATGATCTTCTCTGAAAGTTAATTTATTTCGGTCAATTTCAAAAGAAAATTTTCTGAATGCTGAGGCAAATCATGTAAGTGACCTTGAAGATAAAATTCCCTTGATCCATCCATACCAATTGGTTACCGACCATATTTTTCTACATGCTTATCTCCACTTTTTGAGCCAGTATGTTCTTCATCACCTTCTATATTTTCACCACCTTTTGACCCCTCGTCTTCCTCATAAAAGGGACCAAATAAATGACACTTTTCAATATATTCTACTTTATCAACTAAATATGTGCACACCAATTCTTCAAACAAATCTACTAGTACACCATGATCAGTCATTGGTCTCCTTACTACATGCATGTGGGGTAGAAGACCAGAAACAGGGAGTGTACTGATCTGTTTTGCATAATATCGAGTAAAAGGTCTGAGAGATGTTAGATCTTTTTATGTGATTTTGTATAATTGTTCAACGCTGTTTGGAGGAGGTAAATCTTCAGTATTGATATATTTTAACGTATCATTGTTAGATTGAAGGGAAATAGGTTGATTTTTATCTTAACAAGATGTTTCAAAATGATAAGAGTGAGAGAACCTACTAACCATGGAATGGTGACCCTCTTTCTATCACCAAAAATGGTTTACGAGGTAAAATTCAATACCAAAAGTTAGGGGATATACTCGAGATGAAGTCCTAATTAGACCTCACATTGTTTGGGATAGGAATCCCATCCATAATGTTGGATCGATTGCCATATCGTGTTCAAGTGAGAATTAGATTTTGGACATAGTGAGCAAGAAGAAGGGAAACCCTAATAGCATTTCTTATAAGTTAGAATAGATTAAGGAAATACTTTAAGTAATAGATACAAAGAATATTGAAACTGATTAGAAAGTGGACATGAATCTAAAAGAAAGAATGATAAAAAACTTTAATCAAAATACATGCATAAGTAACTATACTAGTTATTAGGTAGCTGATCTCTGGAAAATGTAAGATACAAGTGACAGGAGGACTCGTAAGAGCTAGGGTTTATAGAAATAATTCGAGTGTTAGACACCATGGAGGGGCGTAAGGGGGGGATAACCACTCCCTCCTATAGTAAGGTAGTCTCCAGCCGAAGCAAGAAACCAATGGAGGCTGAAAAATGTTTTTTAGGAGGAGAGAAACTGAACAACAGAGACTCACAGGAGCAGAATAATAGGAAGGAGGAAGCCAAAAGAGAAAAAGGGCAAGAGGTAAAAAATTAAGAAGAAAAAAACAAAAAACAAAATGGTCCATGTAAGCCTAAGACCAGAGTCATACCCAGAGTGGTGTTAAGTGATCCAGCACTGTAGGCGCACAAGGATCACATGGCGACTTACAAAATCATTTGTAAATTCATGGGGTAATGGACAATAGAGAAGGCACTATAGGCATGGATTAAAAATCACTGGACACCTAAAGGGGACATAGACCTACACCTGGGATCAAAGGGTTTCTTCACTATAGTTTTCACTAACATTGAGGATAAATACAGGGCGTTTGAAGGACAGCCCTACTTCTATGCAGTTGTAGGCCTCTATATGTGGCCTTGGATGATGAATTTTGTCCCGGAGCATGAGAATTTCACTTCGGTCCCGGTTTGGGTAGGGCTCTACTCCTTACCACTAGATTACTGGCAACTAGAATCATTATTTGCAATAGGAAACAAAATAGGATGTTTTTTTTAAATAGCTGAGGCAACTAGAAGGGGAAAGTATACTTCCTTTGCCCGTATATGTGTGGAAATGGATCTCTCTAGAGCTCTACTGGATGAAGTGATTGTGGAATTTTTTGATGAAGAATGGGTACAAGCAGTGGATTATGAACATGTTCCTTTTAGATGTTGCAAATGCCATGAACATGGGCACCTATTCAGGGACTGCCCTCTCAACAATACATAGAGTAGAAGTAAAGTTATAACAGGGAAAGAAACTAATAGCTTTCACAATATGGGAAATGTAGGTAAAGGAGGTAAAAGATTACAAAAAAAACAACAACGAGGAAAAACAAACAAGCCATAATAGGTACGAGGTACTAGAAGAAGAAGAGGAGTTAGAAAAGGTTAATCATACCATGGATGATAGCCCAGGCGAGAAGGAAAAGGAAGAAAACATGGAGGAGATACAGGATATTAACCAACAAAAGGAGACTATGATGAGCAACATGGAACTTCAAATGGACCAAGAAATGACCCCAAGTGAAGTGGAAATGGAGGATCATGAACTGCAGGATATTCTTGAAAGAGAACATCTAGATCTGGAAAAATTCCTAAAATAGGGAACCACGGAAGGTATGGATTCATTACCTCAAGAGGAGTTTAATAGAGTGCAATAGTTGTTTTTGTGGATAAATCATGAAAAAGGGTTGGAAAGTAAAAGAAACCTCGAGAGACATGACAACGAAGGGGTGAAAACCTTGAAAACCACATCAGGAATCACCCCTAGAAACCTAGGAAGGAAAAGGGGTTGAAAGAACAAAACAAGTTACTCATAGAATGTGGAAAACTAATGATTGATTCAGGTAATGAAAGATCTAACCAACTACTCGTTTAAAAATATTTCTTAATGAAGCTCACATCTTGGAATATTGGAGGTGTAGGAAGTAAAAGGAAGCAAAGGAATCTTAACACTAAAATGAAAGAAGAAACACCAGACATGATTTTCATCTAGGAAACTAAATGTTCAATTCAAAAAATAAGAGAAATACATAGCAAATGGCTTAATAGTTACGAATTTCTAGAAGTCAAAGCAGACAAAATGGCAGGAGGTATCCTCACACTTTGGAACCCTCAAAGAATAGGCATTGTGGATGCTGAAGCATCTAGGAATTATTTGTTAGTGGTTATTCAGCCTTTGGGAGATATGGAAACTTATTTAATCACAAATGTTTATGTTCCACAGAAACCTGATGACAAACTCAAACTGTTTACTTCTCTAGAGGATCTAAGAGATAAACATTCAGGAATACCATGGATTCTAGGAGGGGACTCTAACATGATCAAATCCTTGTCAGAAAAAAAGGGTGGGACTAGAACTCTAGGCAGAGACTCTATAGCTTTTCAGAATTTTATAAACAACATGAAGCTAGTTAACACAGATATAAGTAATGGCATCTTTACTTGGAACAACAAAAGAGGAAGAGAGTCTCAAGTAGCCTCAAAGCTAGACAGATTCATTATCTCAGAGGACCATCTGCTCACAGGCCTTGATATGACAGAAATGATTCTCCCCTTTGGTGGATCAGATCATTGTCCTGTTCAACTTGAGGTGTCCTATATAGGATCCCCAAAAGATAGACCTTTTCAGTTTGAAAATATTTGGCTCACCCATCCAGACTTTATTAGTAACATTGATAAATGGTGGAAAGAAGATTTGCAAATCCATGGGACGAGAATGTTTCTATTACACGAAATATTGAAACATATCAAAATCAAACTCAAAGATTGGAATAAGAATGAGTTTAGTAGTATTTTTGAAGCTAAAAAAGTTGTTGAAAGGAAAATGCATGAAATTAATCAAACCCTAATCATCGATGGCTTTTGATGGGGAAAGAAATGAACAAGCTAACAAACATCAACAGGAATGGGAGGACTTATGCAAATAGGAGGAAATATTTTGGAAACAAAACTCAAGAGTATAATGGTTAAAAGAGGGGGATAGAAACACAAGGTTTTTCCACAGATCTATAATGGAGCACAGGTCTCACAACAGGATCTCAACAATCAAGGATTCCAGAGGCAACTATTTCAATACCCACAAAGAAATAGAAGCTATGTTGGTCCAACATTTTCAAGGCATAGCAGAGGAACCTCTCTTAGATAGATCACAATTTATCAGTGACTTCACAAAGCACATTCCTAAGCTACTAACAAGAGAAGACAATTATAATCTGAATAGGTTGGTGAATGAAGAGGATGTCAGTGAAGTCATCAAAGATATGTAGAATGGAAAAGTTCTAGGCTCAAATGGTTTTAATGTAGATTTCTTTAAAGCATTTTGGAGCATTGTCAAGCAATATATACTGAATGTGGTGGAGCACTCCCGAAATGATAGAACAATATTGAAGGTGCTCAATACATCCTTCATCTCCTTGATTCCAAAACAGGACAATGCTATGAAACCAGAT
The DNA here is from genome assembly GCA_000404065.3 of Pinus taeda. Taxonomy (NCBI): domain Eukaryota; kingdom Viridiplantae; phylum Streptophyta; class Pinopsida; order Pinales; family Pinaceae; genus Pinus; species Pinus taeda. The sequence goes on from APFE030629608.1 coordinate 39,318, forward strand.
AGATTTAGACCTATAGCTCTATGCAATGTGCTGTATAAAATAATCTCCAAAAAAATTTCCAATAGACTTAAACCCCTTCTTCCTGCTCTGGTTTATGTCGAGCAAACAGGCTATGTGGAGGGCAGACAAATTCTCAATAATATCATTCAAGCTCATGAGGTGGTTCACTCAAAGATAAGTAAAAGGCAAGCAAGAATGATTATGCAACTGGACCTGGAAAAGGCTTATGATAAGTTAAATTGGGCCTACATTAGGAATGTCCTCCTAGCTTATGGATTTCACCACAACTGGGTAAGATGGGTAATGGCCCTGGTGACCACCTCTAGTTTTTCAATTCTAGTAAATGGTTCTCCATCAAAGACCTTTAACCCTTCAAGAGGCCTCAGGCAAGGAGATCCCCTCTCCCCCTTTCTCTTTACCCTTATGATGGAAGGACTAGGTTGAGCTATAAAGTATGCTAAAGAAGTAGGTAAAATACAGGGTCTCAAACTATCTAGGAACGGATAGGCTTTAACCAATCAACAATTTGCAGATGACACCATGCTACAGGGCATTCCCACGGTCAAGGAAGCATTGGCTTATAAAAAAATCCTGAGCGAATTTGCCATGGCGTCAGGCATAGAGGTAAGCCTCTCCAAATAAAATATTTTATTTTTCAACACTAACATTCGTATTCAGAGAAACATTTCCAGAATTCTGGGATTTCAAAGAGATATGCTGCTATCCAAATGTTTGGGAGTACCACTCACAGACAAACCTCTAAACAAGACAGTATGGGAGCCTCTGATTAATAATTTGTTGGACAAAAATAAAAAAGTGAACAAGAAGGTATTTGAACTTGGAAGGCAGGCTGGTGCTTATAAAAGCTGCCCTTCAATCAATTCCCATCTTCATGTTTTCAACCCTTCTAGCTAAAAAAGGAGTTATGCAACAATGCAACAATATCAAAAGAGATTTTATTTGGGGAAAAGGGGAAGAAAAAAAGAAATGGGCCTTGGTTGCCTGGGAAAATATATGTAAACCTAAAACACGCGGAGGTTTAGGATTGGATGATCTTGAAGTGCTAAACAAATTTTTGGGAGGAAAATTATGGTGGAGATGGATAAAAGATTCATATGCTCCTTGGGCACAAATTTGGAACTAGAAATATGCAAGTAATTGGCAAGATAAGGACCATATAAGAATATTTGGAATCATAAAAGGCACCCACATCTGGAACAAAGCTTGGGAGACTAGAGGCATAGTTCAGAGAAATAGCTTTTGGGAGATTAGAGTTGGAGACCTTGCATGGTTTTGGGAGGATAAAGGGCAACATGAACCTAGGTTGTTAAGTGAAGACTATGCAGATCTCAAGCATGATACTGACACCAAAGGGTTACACTGAGTAAATGAATTTTTGGGTCAAACAAATAGCGGAGGAAAATGGAGAACTTGGAGGGAAATGGATTACAGGAATAATGGCCTCTTGAAAGCACGAGCTAATCCTCTAACAGTGATCCTGGATCAAAGAAAGATCCTGATATCAGCTGATTCTGACCAACTAAGATAGGGAAATAACAATGAAGGCACCTTTAACCTTAAAGAGGCAAAACACATAGCCCTTGAGATTGATTCTACAAAACTGAATGGGGTTTGGAAGAATATTTGGAACAACCAAAGATGGATGAAAACCAAGCTATTCATGTGGCTAATGCATCATAAGAAAATTCTGACGTGGGAGAACATCTAGAAAAGGGGTGTTTCTAGCCCATCCAGATGCCAACTATGTGAATCATAAGAGGAAACTATGGAGAACCTTCTCAACCTATGCATATTTACTTCCACGTCTTGGAAATAATACTGAGGGGGGGGCAGTGAATTAGTATTACCAAATCAATATAACTTTTTCATTTCCATATTAAGATTCATATACGCTATTTTAGTTAAGGGAAACCATGTGTATACGCAATTGTGTGTAGTGAAACAAGCGTATATCCAATAAACTCATGATTCAGTTAGTTGATCCTTAATGAGTGCATCAGAACATTATTAGACATATGAATAGTAAACAGGAGAAGTAAAACAGAATAGATCATCATACACAAGAAGCACACATGAACACCATGATATAAGGTGGAAACCCAATGTGGGTGAAAACCGCCTGCTGCAAGTTGTCTCTATCTTCTTTTAATAAGAAATTTCTTTTTACAATATTTTTGTACTGTTGCAGTCTTATACCAATACACATGCTTCTACCTGTAGAAGGCTACAACCTTCTCTCATTCTCCAGCTTTTCCTGGAAGGGAGCTGCAACCCCCTTAGCTCTTGTACTAGCTGATCCTTTTACTAGTACGTAGGTGCTAGCAGGTTGAATGCTCCAATCTTCACTCGTTTTCCAGCTGCTACTGGAAGGGAGCTACCATCCCCTTTGTTCTTGTACTAGCTGATGTACTAGTACGTAGGTGCCGACCTATAGAAGGCTACTGTTAGCAACCAAATCTACCTTAGGCTGAAGGAAGGGAAAATTTAGGGTAACCAAAAACCACGCTCAGTCTGGTAGCTATTCCTACCAGAACAGGAGAGGGCTCCCTCCTTCTCACGATTAGTGAATAAATAAACGATATGGTTTGAGGTGACTTACAGTGAATATTGATTTTAGGCTAGGTAAATAAATATAGAAACAAGAGGCAATTTTTTATAAATGACTGAGTTTCTGGGATATATGGGACCAACGAACAGTATGAGCAGAGAATTTAACACAAAGGCACAGATTACTTTGTGAGGAAAGACAGGTGGAAAATCTATAAATTAAATTTGAAATAATGCGGAATGGAAAGATTGTTTAGGGGGGTGAAAAGGGCATAAACACATGAATCCTCTCAACAGAAGAAGAACACATAACGTGAAACTTTCCCACAGGAAGAGCAATAAACATGAATTCTACCTTATCTTACTTAGAAAATTTCACTGGAAGTGAATATGAATGAACTGTGAAACATAATGAAATACATATGAAACATAAAGAGAACACATTTTCTACACTCACACCACATGAATCTCATGAACCAGAGCCATTGTCTTTCATTGATTATCTGTCAAAATATACAATTAAGAACTGAGTTTCTCTCCCACAGTCTCCTAGAAATTACAACCCACCCTTTGCAAATGGTTTCACATACAATAAATAGAATTTTCCATTGAGAAATGGAACGGCCCAAAGTTGGGGAGTTTTTAAAATCATTACAAAATGGAAATGGAAAGCCAACCATTAGTGATAGGTGCAGCGTTACAAAAATGACAAATTGCTTAGGTGACTGCTCGCCTTCCTTTGCCACTTGGATAGGAGCCAACCTTTAGTGAAAATACTTTTTAAAATTTTCCTTAGGTGCCGAGAAAAATATAGTGTAAATGAGCGGGCCCACTTGGAGAAATTCGCGAATCAAAATGTCGTGGAGCAGAAGTGATTTTGGCCTTTGGGTCCCTGTGCGTCGTGCCTAAAACTATATGCGCCGCGCCACTTTTGAGGCGATTTGGAGGTACTTTTTGAAGTCCAAATTGTGCCCAAGTGTGCTTTTTAGAAAGCCCTACCCGTCTACTTTCCAACCCAAGTGGAATTTTTGAATGTGGTACTCATTTTCCGCTCCAAAAATTCAATCTCCCAAGACTGCTTCCTGTGTGTCAAAATAGGGGCAGAGAGCTCATTTTTTGAGTGTTTTTGACCTCTTGAAGACTCAAAACTTGCCCAAACTTCTTTTCCATGCACCAGTAGTCATGATTTTTCATGCTGAATCCAAAAATCCAAACCATTCTTGATTTAGAACTCCCAATCATAAGCGTCATGCTAGTGGCGTGACGCATAGGGAGAAAAACCCTGTTTTGTGCACAAAAATTTGTCAAGTGACCAAAGTTACCCCAAATTTTTTGAAATTTGGGCTGGAGATTCTCTATGAAGTGCTATGCTAGGCCACAGAGGCTTTAGCCAAGATTTGGAGCCGATATTTCTCTTTTTTCCTCTTTTGTCTTTTTGTCACTTTCCTCAATTTCGCCTTCAAACTCCTTATCTAAGCCTTTGAACTCATGTTTTGTGCCCTGTAGTGATAAACCATCCGCCTCAATATGTTTTTGTGCTTGTCGGACTTCTCTAATAGTCTCTCGAGGTGAATGTTGATACGCTCAAGCCAAGACTCTCGGTCATTGTTAATCTCTTGCTCTAATGGAGTGAGCTCAATCCTCCTATGTTGGGCAGCTTGGTGATTCTGGCGGATGTTTTGCAGCTCCATGGTCTCATGCTAGTCTTTGAGCTATTTTTTCCTCTGCTCCAAATATCTGATAATCAACTTAGCCATCTCCAAATTGAGAGACAAGGCTTGGATCTCTGTTTGGCACTCTCCACATCTATATCATCATCATGAATGAGGATGAAGTTAGCCTCTCATTCACCTGATGCCCCCTCGTCATGCATGGGCCTCTTGCCCCTGTCCTGTACCTGTGTTGCCGATGTCGGAAGCGAGGCCCCTTCCACCTCGGGTGGAGATAACACTCGCTTTGCAGCTGCAAACAAATGTCTACTACCTCTCTGATAGGTGATGAATACCGACATAGTAGTGGTCTCATGGTGCTCATACTGATGAGAAGGACCACCTATCTCATGTTCAACCTCTGATAATACCTGTGAAGTGTTGAAGAGGTCATGGGAGATGAAGTCATCCCAAGTAATGCCCTGTAATCCCAGCTAATGAACCACCAAAATCTTAATAAGAGCAAAATGATAAACACTGTTAAGTTGCTGCTGAGGGGGTCTTGTGCTACATGAAGGTGTTCATCCTCTCTATGTTCCTACAAATGAAATATGGGATGTTCATCATCCGTGCCCTGGTAAAGTGCATGAGAAACCTGATGTGATAGGCATATAAATGAGAGAACCTCCCCTCACAGCTGAAACATTTCATGATCAACTTCATGAGTGGATCATATTCATCTTTAAAATATCGAAATGGAAAGACTCTTTGGAGCTTCCTCAAGAAACTGGCCTTAATGTATGGCTCATAATGTTGCCGATCAACCTTTTGTTTCTCGTGCCATGGTTCTCCAAAATTTTGTGTGCCGGTTGCTAATGAGACAGTTTCAGGTGTCAGTGTGAAGGTGACACCAGCTAAGATAGAGTGATCTCCATGTAGGTGAAACACAAAAATACGGGCCAACTCATGATGAACTCGAACACTAGCCACCTTTTGACAAAACTCAAAACATGATAGATGCTGGAAACATGACATAGGAAGAGGGCAGGGCTGTGATTCTGTGAGGGTGGTTGGCTCATCCCTAACATCTTTTCCAATTTTATGATGTCTACGGGGAGCCTGTTCTTCTGAGGATGAATCACTTTGGGTTTCCATTTCATACTCTGATGAATGCTCAGATGCCATGACTGTTGTGTATGGACTGTGCTTGGACTACCCTTTGATGATGTATGAAACTATGTGTTGTTATGAACTCTGCCACCAAGGGGAACAATGCAAAAAGGGAGTGTTAGGAAGGGGAATAATATGATGGTATTAGAGGTTATGGGGGGAAATTTTGTTTAGGGACATGTAGGAGGGTTTGGGGATTTTATAAGGTAGGTTTTTGGGGTTTTACATTGACAAATGAGTGGAGGGGATAGGGAATAGGGGTTTAGTAATGTTTTAGGGCAGGGAAAAATGGGGAAAATGGAGTAGGGGGGAAAGGAACAATGGAAAGAAGGGGAAAAATGAACGGTGAAAGGGATGAGGAACCTTGGTATCAACACCACAAATTTGCAACCCTAAGAGCAATGGCTTTGATGATTTCAAGTGGTAGGCTTTAGGCATTTTTATTGTGACTATACATGGCCATAAACCACCTTCATGTTCACAAAAGCCTATGAGGAACCGAGATGTAGACCCTACCTGGAAATTTCAAGGGTTTCAAGGCGATTTGTTGCAAATTTGGAGCCAAACCGGGCCTTTGTGTGTGCACTGCGCCCCTCTATCTTTGCGTCATGCCCTTTGTGTGTGCCGCGCCCGTGTTAATTTAACACTGCGTGGTAGCGCCCAATGCACTGCACTCCTCTGCCTGTGCGCCGCGCCTTGTGAAAACACCTCCAAACTCACCTAAGACACGTGCTTGCTTCTCACAATCACTTTGCAATGTTTCTCTCTATCCTTGGTATGCAAAATGACTATGTTTCTTGTGGAAACTCTATATAAAGACATTTGGAGTCATGGTTTTAATTTTTGTTTCTTCAAAAACCACTTTGATAAGTTTTTATTTTGGCACTTTTTCCTGATTTAATTCAACTCTGTATTTCACTTTCCCCTTTGAATTTTTAGCTAAAATGATGAAATTTTTGGCACTTTTTTGCAGGGGTTGTTGACATGGCATTTTGCCAAGGAAACCATGACTGCGCCTGAAGAGATCAACCGGAAACTTTTTTTTTTTTAAATTATCAAAAATGACACACTGTTTGACTTTGCTTTCAAAATAGAGTTTTGAAGAACAGTCGTAATCTGTCAACATGAAGATGCAAATCTTTGAATCACAACTTTGTAAGGGCCTCCCTCTAGCCTGCATGGCTTTATTGGACATTGCTGAAGACCAAATTGACTAATCCCTAGACCTAATGACTAAAAATGACTCTCGTCCATTAAAATATCGAACATTGATTGTCATGGACTTTGGTGAACATTGACATAAGACCTAAGCCAGTAGGTGCCAGACATGAGGGAAAATAACTGACAAGACCTTTCCATCAGATTATGCCATGCCCCTAGCAGAATGCAACTGAGTGAATGGAGCGAGACACCTAAAAATGAGATGCAGAAAGAGTTTTGATCTCTGACGGAGGACTGACAAGACCAACTCTAACAGCTACAACCTTCTCTTTCTTCCTCCAGGTACCACGTTTCATAAATTTTCAGATTGGATACTCCTGAAGCACAACAACGTAATCTGAAGGCCAGGTTTCATCCAATTTTCATACTAAACCCATCAATATCATTGAAGCACATAATCAATCAACACTAGCCTCATCAATCTCTGAATCACCCAATACTGAATCATTGAAACCCTGTCAACAAACTGCAATCACCAGAACACAGAGCAGAACACAGAACTCTGCAACAATGTTCAGATCTAACTGTATCACCAAAAATCATGCGTCAGAGTGCATACACTATGTGGAAGAGCCTAACCGGCATGTATACACAACTTTACCAAAGCGAACCAACGTATATGTCATCAATTACTTACTTATAACTTCGCTGCATTTCCTGACTTCAGACATACCTAGATCATTACATATAGAAGGATAATACATAAGTTAGGAACCAGATCTAGTCCATAAGATCACATAAAGATAACTCATTATGATCCTGATCCACTATAGATCTCATCCATCAACACTGAAGCTAAACACAATCAACCAAACTGAATATGCAGAATACTAACACTATTAAACAGTCATCAGAACTCATCATCAACCATAACCACCTGTAACTTCAAACATCATAGCTCATATGGTATACACTACTTATATGTATCTAACCTGTGTATGTACGCGCTTTTATCATAGTCCCAGTGTATACATCTGTAAATATTCATTCATGATTTGCACCTATTCCAAACTTGAGTTATACCTAGATCATAATATTTACAGAACTTTACATCCGTCAGTATACAGATCTAGAGTTAACAAGATCAAATTATATAGAGATGATTCATTCCAAGCCATTAGATCTTGATCTATCCTTAGATATTGTTCTCTATAAACCGTTGAGATTTCTCCTTAGCTTAGATCAAGCAAGGTATCATGAACCCATAACCTGCATACTAGATCTCATACTTCATCAGATATTCAAGGTTTTCTTAATTCCATTACCTAATGATCTTCTTCTCCTTTTATAGTCTTAGGTCTTACTCAATACCATGGTCCAAAACCATTTAGAACCAATACTAGGGACCCAATACCTAGGTTCAACACTTCGGACGCAATATCAAGGTCCAAAACAATAGGTCTAAATACCATGGACCCAAAAATAAGCTTTCCCACATGTACGCTCTTTCCGGGCATGAAAGTGCGTGTATACGCATACATGAATTTTGATCAGCAATCCTACATGTATACACACCTTTATATATAGTGAACCTACATGTATACCCTACTTGGTATATAGTGAACCTGCATATATACGCGACTTGGTATATAGTGAACCTGCGTATATACTTTTCTTTCTTCATTCTTTGTAGTCTGATCATCAATTCTTTGCTACTAACCTGCTGCACTGTCATCTATGTGAGTTGCCATCAAGGACAACAATTGTATCATAATGCCAACAATATCCCCCTTTGGACTTGATGGCAAAGCTAACTTGCCATACTGAGAACTGTCATCTTAGTTAGTTGTCATTGTTCATTACATCTGAACTGATTCCTTTGAGCTGTCCTGCATCCCATGTATTCTGTCACATCTGATATCTTCTTCTGTAGATTCATCTAGTTATATATAAGTGAATTGTTCTTCCACAAGTGGGTTGCCACCAAGTACAACACATGCATCATAATGCCAACAATCTCCCCATTTGGACTTGATGGCAACAACCATACCAAGTCACTCTCCCCCTTTGACATCAAGGGCAAAGGGCGAACCAAGATATTCTCTTCCTTGATATTCATTATGTTGTCCATACTCCCCTTGAGTACCTACTGAAGTCTTTGATTGAGCTCCCCCTTTGTATATGCCAAGGTGTACCAATCTATCCATGCTCCCTCTGAGTACATGCTGAAATATCTGCTATGCTGAAGTGTGCTATTCATGCTCCCTCTGACTGTAAGCAAGGTCTGCAAAAAGATGTTCTATAAGAAAAACATGACTCTATCATAAATGACCTTCCTATTACCTCTTACATATATCCATCTCCCAATCCAGTGGGGATATACCAATATTGACTCATCCACCCAACCAAGTGGGGATATGCTAGATACCAAATATTACATCATCCTTCCCATGCATAGTGGGGGCACAAATTACATCATATGACCAAAAAGGATTCATCAAATGACTACAACAGATAGAGACAAATTATTACATAATGAGTCTTGATATGACCTTTACATGACATTTATAACAGAGACCAAACATCTAAATAAGATCATGATAGTCATCAGCAACTATCATACACAATGTATGTTCTGCTCCATAATCATTTGACAACAGCATCTAGACCAGCAACCTATATATGTTCTTTAGTGTATAAGTCATCAACCTATAACAAGGTATGTCTGCATCAACTCATCCTTTTGAATATAATTTTGCATATGACATACAAAATCATTCACATTATATCATATGTGAAAAACACCATAGCCATCTCATCAACATCAAGATCTGCATGATCCAAGTATCATCACTTGGGAACATCTGCATCAATCAACATATGTAAGTATCAACCTATCATCATATAGGTAAGCACTCATCATCATGTCTCCAACAATGTAATTTTGAGTAATCATTCATCTATCTAGCACCATGTATCTTGAGCTCAAGATCATTTGTCAAGACTTCTTGATATCATCATCAACAACAATCCTCATCCACATGAGCATCAAGAACTATAGTAATCTTGCATCATAACTGTATTATATGATCTTTATGCATATGATGACAGCAACATATGAGTGACTCATCCTCAAGTAATGAAGATGTGTATTCAAGCTTTGTACTTTTCCTTATCCTTATGAAGATCAGCATGTAAGCACCATATATGCATCATCAGAGAATCAACCACAAATCTGGTCTGAACATCAACTATGTAACCCCAAGAATCATATGAGATTTTGTCATGGACAACTCATAACCGTATCATAGAAAGATATATAAGCATCATCACCAAGGACTACTAACCATAATGCCAACAATGCATTATTAAAAGCATATGCTCCCCCTAAACTAGTGCCATCTTTCTAACTGTCAAATCTGATCATGCATATATCAACAAAAAGTATCAAGGCATCATCCACATTAATTTAGGATTAAAAGACTTTTAAACATCATACAAGTGTCAAAACATTTCCACACATCATCAGCAGATTGTAACCATTATCAAACAAAGAAAATAATGGACTAAATCATATCAGACCCTTTTTCTTGAGCCTGTCCCTACTGCTTTTCCTCAAACTAACATATACATCACTGTACAGTAACTAAATCTCGTATATACGCGACTTCCCTTTATGAAACCTACGTATGAGATTTAGGACACTGAAGTTTTACACTTTCAGCTCCCTCTGAGTTTGTTATGTCTGTATATTGTGTTGTGCGACATCTCTCTAACTGTACTTCCTTCTTCTTCCATATCTTCAAGTGTGATGATGTTTTCTCCTTTTGATATGGTGCCCGTACTTTGTTTCTGCATTCCTCTATTGTATGGCCAAGCTTGTTACATGCATAACATCTTACATTTTTCATATTCCTTATATAGCAATCAACAGCTCTGTGACCAAACATATTGCAAGCAAAGAAATATCCCTTAAAGTACCTAGAACGTGATGATTTTTCTGTGTCATGGTCTTGAACCATTCTTCTTCTACATCTGGCTACAACATGTCCAAGATTATGACATACATAACATTCAACATTATTCATTGGAGGAGTAAAATATTTTCTTTGAAGAATTTCTTTCCTTGGTTGTTGATGGGGTTGTCCTCTCATCTCCTTGTTGATTATTTTAGATTTCTCATTAGTGTTCCTTGCCTCTCCTTGTGAGCTAGATTCATCTTCAATAGATTCACAAAAACCAAGGCCAGTTTTGATATCAGGAGACCTTTGACTACTAAGAATATCATCCAAGATCTTAGTGCTATCTTGAAATCGTAAAAGCTTATCCTTTTCTTCTAAGTTATATTTTAGAATATTTACCTAAACCTGATGTTGCTCCTCCTTTTCATGATACTGCTTCTTCATGTTTTCTTCCTTCTTACAATTGATGTCTTCATTCAAGAACTTTGCTTTCTTGTTTTTCAAGAGCTTGGAGTAGTTATTTATTCTGCTTATTTGATTCTTCAAGATCTTCTTTTAGTGAGAGGATTGTAGCTTCAATACTTTCATAGTAACTGGATCTATCTCTGAGTTTCTTGATTGTTGTGCTCCTTTCATTGACTTCATTTCTTAATGATTTCACTTCATCCTGCAACTTTTGACATTGATCTTCCTTTTCCTTGAATAATTTCCTTACCTTGTTTCCTTCCTCTAGTTGAGCTTTTAGTCTGGTAGCTTCTTCTTTGAAGGCACATTCCCCTTTGTTCAATAGATCTTGTTGATCTCTAATTTTTTTTGTAAGCCTTTTAAATTATACCTCTATTTGATATCTTTCTTGCTCACCCATAAGAGCAAATTTAGTTGTTTCACTATCACTTTCATCATCTTCAAAAGGATAGATAAATGTATCACCAGAGGATAATGAATTCATACCTGATAGTTCTTTTGCTTTTTCATCTTCATTCTGAAGTGATTCTAAACTTGAATTGCTTCTTCTACATATTCCCCAATCGATTCTCCCATTGTCATAGCTCTTCTGAGATGTCTTATTCTTCTTAGGCGCTTTCTTTTTAAGCTTCTTTCCCATTGTTCTACGGATCTCCTTCAAGCGATCAAGCTTCTACCAAAGGACCTGCTCTCATACCAATTGTTGGAAATAATACTGGGGGGGGGGGGGGGGTGTGAATTAGTATTACCAAATCAATCTAAATTTTTCATTTCCATATTAAGATTCATATACGCTACTTCAGTTAAGGAAAACCACGTGTATACGCAACTGTGTGTAGTGAAACAAGCGTATATCCAATAAACTTATGATTCAGTTACTTGATCCTTAATGAGTGCATCAGAACATTATTAGCCATATGAATAGTAAATAGGAGTAGTAAAATAGAACAGATCATCACACACAAGAACCACACATGAACACCATGATATAAGGTGGAAACCCAATGTGGGTGAAAACCACCTGCTACAAGTCGTCTCTATCTTCTTTTAATAAGAAACTTCTTTTTACAATATTTTTGTACTGGTGCAGTCTTATACCAGTACATAGGCTTCTACCTGTAGAAGGCTACAACCTTCTCTCATTCTCAAGCTTCTCCTAGAAGGGAGCTACAACCCCTTTAGCTCTTGTACTAGCCGATCCTTTTTCTAGTACGTAGGTGCCGGCCTACTGAATGCTCCAACCTTCACTCATTTTCCAGCTGCTATAGGAAGGGAGCTACCACCCCCTTTGCTCTTGTACTAGTTGATGTACTAGTACGTAGGTGCCGACCTACAAAAGGATACAACATTCTCTTTCTTCCTCCACGTACCACGTTTCATAAATTTTTAGACTGGATACTCCTGAAGCACAACACCATAATTTGAAGGCCACGTTTCATCCAATTTTCATACTAGACCCATCAATATCATTGAAGCACACAATCAATCAACACTAGCATCATCAATCTCTGAATCACCCAATACTGAATCACTAAAACTCTGTCAAGAAACTACAATCACCAGAACACAGAGCAGAACACAAAACACTGCAACAATGTTCATATCTAACTGTATCATCAAAAATCATGCATCAAAGTGCATACACTACGTGGAAGAGCCGAACCAGCGTATATGTCATCAATTAATTACTTATAACTTCGCTGCGTTTCCTGACTTTAGACATACCCAGGTCATTACATATAGAAGGATAATACATAAGCTAGCAACTAGATCTAGTCCATCAGATCACATAAAGATAACTCATTATGACCCTGATCCACTATAGATCTCATCCATCAACATTGAAGCTAAACACAATCAACCAAACTGAATATGCAGAATACTAACACCAGTAAACAGTCATCAGAAGTCATCAACAACCAGAACCACCTGTAACTTCAAACATCATAGCTCATATGGTATATGCTACTTATATGTATCTAACCTGCGTATGTATGCACTTTTATCATAGTCAACTAGTGTATACATCTGTAAATATTCATTCATGATTTGCATCTATTCCAAACTTGATTTATACATAGATCATAGTATTTACAAAACATTACATGCGTCAGTATAGAGATCTAGACTTAACAAGATCAAACCGTAGAGAGATGATTCATTCCAAGCCATTAGATCTCGATATATCCTTAGATCTTGTTCTCTATCAACCGCTGATATTTCTCCTTATCCTAGATCAAGCAAGCTATCATGAACCCATAACCTGCATATTGGATCTCATACTTCATCAGATATTCAATATTTTCTTAATTCCTTTGCCTAATGATCTTCTTCTCCTTTTATAGTCTTAGGCCTTACTCAATACCATGGTCCAAAACCCTTTAGAGCCAATACTAGGGACCCAATACCTAGGTTCAACACTTCAGACGCAATAGCAAGGTTCCAAAACTATAGGTCTAAACACCACGGACCCAAAAATAAGCTTTCCCACATGTGCGCGCTTTTTGTGCATGAAAGTGCATGCATACGCATACGTGACTTTTGATCAGCAATCCTGCGTGCATACACGCCTCTATATATAGTGAACCTACATGTATACCCTACTTGGTATATAGTGAACCTGCGTATATACCCTAGTTGGTATATAGTGAACCTGCGTATATACGCGACTTGGTATATAGTGAACCTGCATATGTACGCGACTTGGTATATAGTCAACCTGCATATATACTTTTCTTTCTTCATTCTTTGTAGTCTGATCGTCAATACTTTGCCACTGACTTGCTGCACTGTCATCTGTGTGAGTTGCCATCAAGGACAACACCTGTATCATGATGCCAACACCACGTTGTGGGGTGGGATTGCCTCAACATTTAGAGAATCAGATAGGGATAGAGGAAGCATTACGAATACCCTAAGGAATTGGAGGAGAAACTTCTCTGATTATGAAATGGTAAGAAAATATTGGGTTTTAGCTCCCAGCTTCCTAATTTGGGATGTCTGGAAAGAACACAACAATAGAATTTTCAAAAATAAAAAGAGTTCCTCCCAGAGTATCATGGAACAAATTTTAAAACAACTCAAGGATACAATTGGAACTTTAGTGCAAACAACCCACAATAACCTCCCTCTAAATGTTGATGTGCAGAAAATACTTCAGTTAGGTATGTAGGGGCTTATTCCTTAGGGAAGTAACAGATTGGTAGGGCAACCAGTCACTGATAAAGATTTCTGGCATCCACCCCCTCAGGGATATATGAAATGTAACATAGATGGGGCCTTAAAAGGAAATCCGGGCATGGCTAGCTATGGGGGAGTGATAAGGGATAAAAATGGTTCTATACAATACTTTTTTCATTGTAATTTGGGAAAAGCCACAAAAAATATGGCAAATCTAATGGCCCTAGAGCAATGTTTATAAATCCTGAAGAACGACAACCTTCAGAACATAATAATTGAAGGAGACTCTGAGTTGATTATCAATTCAGTCAAGAGAATATGTTGTGGTTCGGCTCCGAAAAAAGTCTCGAGACATTGGAGGCTTCTTCAAGTCTATCAAAGGATCTATCTCCACCTTCAGGACATGAGAACCTTAAGGTTCACACATGTGCGTAGGATTGCCAAAAAATTGGCAGATATACTTGCCAATAAAGGCACTCTCTACGCTAAGAGAAGCAACAAGTATAGATGGCAAGAGGTTCCCCGGGGTAGATTGAGGGAGGACTATCTCAAGCAAGTGAATGAGGACCGAGAAATCCATCAGAACAGGGGAGGCTAGTGGAATGCATTAGTTGGGTTTTAGTAGATTAGCAATCAATAGGAAATGGTTTTCCTATGGAGATTTAGAAAACGACATTTAGCTAGTTGTCAATTATATCATCCCAGAATAGTTCAGACCCAGGATTCTAGGGTGGGCAATGATTTATAGCAAGAGGATTTATTTAATCTATCTTTATCTATGGATCAACTCAACTTTTCTCTGTAGGGAGATAAGGTGGGGAGTTTCCTGTCAGAAGGAACAGTGGAATTCCTACCATAGGTATGGATATGGCGGCAATGGTAGCAACAAATCAGTGAATTAGTGTTTTTTGAATTCTCACCATGGTTATGATGGTTTTCGGGTTTTTGGAAAGCCTCATCACATGTAATGGTTTTCTTGAAATGTTCCTGATGATACTCATTGCTTGACACTTGTCGTAGGATGGAAAGAGAATACCACCTTTATCGGGTGGGTATTCCTCCTGCTTCTCTTCTATCTGATATCTCTCTCAACCATTGGATTGAACGGTTGAGGATCAATGGCTGAGATTCAAGGTGCATGTTGGGGGTCCGAGTCAAATTCATGGCTTTCTCAGCAGACCCAAAATATTCTAGGTATAAGATCTATTTTTTCTTTATGTCCACCACTATTTCTTCTTTACCGCCCTTAATGTGGTTTTCAGTTTATTGAATGCCCTCAACTCCGGAAGTGGTTTCCTAGAAATGACTTTGATGCTACTCATCACACAACACGTGGCTCTAGTAGGAGAGAGAATACCTCCCTCATCAGTTAGATATTTTCTTGGCTTCTTTTCTATCCGATATCTATTTCAACCGTTGGATCTTGCAGTGGTGGATCAGTGGCCCGGGGTCACTGTGCATGTAGGGGGTTGGTTTCCTTAGTGGGCCCAATTTCTGTTTTATGTGGTTCATATCTCCTTTTTAATTACAGTATTTGGCAGGAAGGGGTCACGTACTTGTGAATCATTTTGTGATTTGGTAGTCTCTTGGCTCAGGGCGTGTCGAATGATTTGATAGTCTCTTCGCTCCGGGCATGAGTCGTTGGCTCTTTTTCCAAGGTGCCTAGAGATAGCCTTATCTCTAGCCATTTTCCACCTTGGGCTTCTTGTATTTTATGTAATATATTTTATACAGAGAAATGACAAGAAGGTTCGAATCTTGCTTAAGCAAAAAAAAAAAAAAAAAAAAAAAACTATACTAGTTACCAATTTTAAATTAGTTCACAATAAATAAATTTCCTGAAAGAATATATAAATCAACAAGAAATTCCAAGTAAGATACAAGTTTCCAATAAAAAATATCTCATTAATCTTCAACACATGGACAATAATCACATACCATTAAACAACCACAAGAATAGTCTTACAATGTTCAACAAGACATGAAATAAAGGATTACCTTGACCCAAAATAGCTTCTCAATATTGGTTGAAATATCCCATGCATGGTTACAAAAAATATCTAAGAGATCCAATAGTGGGAATGCAAAACTATCACTTGATCTTTAAATGAAATGTAAAATATTTCCCTTTTGAAGTTCTCTAGGGAGTCCAAAAGTAAAAGTCCATTCTAACTAGCCATCAGGGTTACTACCTTGCATTCTCACTGGATTTCCTGCTCTCACCTTACTACCCTACATTCTCCAATGGGGAATGTCACGTGAGATTTGATAAGAAATCCTATCATGCTATGACATTTCTAATAAATTCTCAGTATCCTAACTACATCTTTCCCCAGTTTCTCTTGTGATTCTCATCATCAACCTAATTTTTGCATTATCCCTTTTCGTCGCC
The DNA here is from genome assembly GCA_000404065.3 of Pinus taeda. Lineage (NCBI taxonomy): Eukaryota > Viridiplantae > Streptophyta > Pinopsida > Pinales > Pinaceae > Pinus > Pinus taeda. The sequence goes on from APFE030629608.1 coordinate 55,865, forward strand.
ATCTCACTCATTCTTGGTAAATCAACTAGTGCATTTGGGTACTTTTTGTCCCACTCATACATTATATCAACAACTATTGAAGCTTCCTTTAAAGGCGTGCCTTCTACCTTGAGTGCATTTTGAATATCCTTGAGTGAGGAGGCGATATTTTGAAGCGTTATCTTCTCTTTGTATAGTCAGTTCACGGTCAATTCTAGCACATTTTTTTCTTCACATGCTTCTACTCGGAAATCATCTTCAAATTTTGATTCTTTATATGAAGCCCCTCATTCTCCTATTGTGAAGTGTTCAAATTCTTCTCTAGTTCTACAAACTCATTGTAGGAATTTACAGGGTAAGTTCCTCAGACAAAACACCAAAGGACACCGCTCACAAACAGATCACAGATCAATACACCAGTATTTTTGACAT
>APFE030629609.1:0-18344 GCA_000404065.3 Pinus taeda
CATTGTAAGAAGCATTTTCCACTATACCAAGGAGGCAGGCCTCAAATATATAGTTCTCAAGAGGCATAGATAGTTTTGGATGTTGGTCATATTATTCCTCGGATCTATGCAGATTTTGACAACAAGCAGTCAAATCACCAGGCATCCATTATTGATATGGATGTTAAGCTCGGTGGTCGAGTTATTTCTATTTTGGTTGATCTTGGATCTAACTATAATTATGTTAATCCTTACCTGGTGGATAAGTGTGGCTTGAGAAAAGAATGCATGCAGAGTCTTGGTTGGTCTAGTTGGCTACATGTACTACGAAGAGATTTCACCATTAGGTAAGAGTTTGTGCATTCGAGTTGTAGGGTATGCCTACTGCAACACATTTGAATGTACTTCTATTGGGATCATATAGTATGCTTTTGGGTATGGATTGGTTGTATCTTCATAGGACCAAAGTAGATTATTATAACAAGGCTATTGAGTACTTGGATGATAATGGCGAAAAGAGAATCTTACAAGGAAAGAAGGAGACTACATCAGTGAGGATGGTCACAGCTATGAAGGCTAAGCATAGTTGTACCCTGTAAGTATGTTGCGTCCTTATCTGGGAAAGTTTGTTATTGTATTTATTGATGACATCCTGATATATTCTAATAATAAAGAAGAGCATGCCAAGAATTTAGCAGTAGCATTCAGGTTGCTAAGAGAACATTAGTTGTATGCCAAGCTTAGCAAGTACAGTTTCTTTCATACATAGGTGCACTACTTGGGACATGTTGTCTCCAAGGAAGGCATAGCATTAGATCCTGAAAAGGTAAGTGCTACCATGGACTGGGCATCTCCTTGCAATGTGGATGAAGTCAGATCATTCATGGGGTTAGCAGGTTACTATAGGAGGTTCATTAGGAACTTCTCGTGCATTTCCTACCATATTACATCATTGTAGAGGAAAGGTAAGAAGTTCTAATGGACAGAGGAGTGTGCATCCAATTTTGAACAGTTAAATAATTTGTTGACAAATGCTCTAGTGTTAAAGATTATGAATCTAGATAAAGAGTTCATAGTGTGCACAGATTCTGGCAAAATAGAGCTTGGTGGAGTCCTTATGTAGGAGGGACAAGTGATATACTATGAGTCTAATAAACTGAATGAGCATGAGTAGAATTATTTGACTCATGATCTTGAGTTAGTGATTATTATTCATGCCTTGAAGATGTGGAGAGATTATCTTCTTGGAAAGAGGTTTGTGTTGATGAGTGATCACAGTGGATTGAGATATTTGTTTGACCAATCGAATTTGAATTCTAGGAAATCTAGATGGTGGCCTACAATTAGCGAGTTTGAATTTGAGATTAGACACATCAAGGGTAAGGAAAATAGGGTTGTAGATTCTCTCAACAAGAAAATACAGTTGAACAATGTTGCAGTAGTGAGCTAATATGGGGTAGATTTATAGGATTGGATCTTACATGAAAGACAATAGGATGATAGGCACATGGAGCTTATACACTGGTTAGAATCAGGTATAGGTGATCAGGATGTAGACTATTGTATCATGGTAGATGGCTTGGAGCGATTTAGGGATGGGATCAATGTGTCGAATGGCAGTGAACTCAAGAAGCTTATCTTGAAGGATCTTCATGTAAAGTCATATTTAGGACACCCAGGATACCATAGTACATTGATAGCAATGAATAATTTCTACTATTGGCTGAATCTGAGGAAAAAAGTAGCAGAATTTGTGGCTAGATGTTTAGACTATCAGCAGGTGAAAGTAGAGTGTAAGCACCCAGATGGGTTGCTTCAGCCTATTCTGATTCCATAATAGAAATGGGAGGTGATTTCCATGGTCTTCATTACAGGTATTCCGAGGACATCGAGGTAGCATGATTCTATCATGGTTGTGGTAAACAGATTGAGCAAGGTATCTCACTTCATTCCAATAAAGGATACTTATTCAGCTAGTGAGCTAGCAGGGGTCTTCATTAGGGAGATCATGAGATTGCATAGTGTTCTAAAGAATATTGTGTTGGACAAGGATTCCAAGTTCACTTCCAATTTTTGCAAGGATTTGTTGCAATATTGGGGACAATGTTGGCCTTCAATAAAACTTATCATCCATAGATAGATGGAAAGAAAAAGAGGGTCAACAGGATAATGAAGGATGTGTTGAGATGTATGTGATGCACCAGTAGAGGAGATGGGAGGAGTACCTTCCATTGGTTGATTTTACTTATAAAAACGGTTATCAGGAGTCACTGAGGATAACTTTGTTGTAGGCATTGTATGGGTAGGGTTGTAACACTCCCATCAGTTGGAGTGATCCTGTGAAAAAGGTACTTATTGGATTAGACATGTTGGAAGACATGGAAAAATAAATACAGATTATAACGAAGAATTTAAAGGCAACTAAGGACGGGAAAAAGATTTATGCATACCAGCACATGGAATTTAGGGAGTTTCAAGTTAGGGAGCATGTGTATTTTTCCATCAAGCCCAAGAAGAGCTCCTTGAGGATTAGATCATGTGCCAAGTTGACACCATAGTATTGTGGGACCTTTGAGATCTTTAAGAGGATTGGACTAGGGACATACAAACTTGTACTACCTCTTACAGTCAAATTCCATGATGTTTTTCATGTTTCATTTCTTAAAAGATATGTAAAGGATGTTGATAATGTTATTTATTGTTATGTATTGCATGTGGAGAAAGAAGGATAATTCTAGCCGGAGCCTCAATGCATATTGTAACGGAAACATCTCATGCTCTAGGATAAAATAATTGAGCAAGTTAAAGTGCAGTGGAAGCACTTTGGGCTCGATGAGGCTACAAGTGAGATGGATCATCAGATGTGGGATATGTATCCTTCATTGTTTTTCGGTGGAGGCAAATGAGATTTTGGTATTATACATATATATGTATGGTTACTACTGTAAATATTGCCATGAGTTGTGTTATAAAGCTCCGATAAGCGGTATGGTTGTCATGTTGTCATGTTTATTATGATGGTTTTTCTTTTGAGAAGGTTATTATTGTAAATACTACAACAAGCTAGGTTATAAATCTCCATGGGTAGTATGTTTTTCTTTTCATTGGTTTTGTTGGTTGTAGGTTTCACAAAACACTGAGGATGGTGTTCTCCTAAGGGGGAGGGTTCTGTAACAGACTTCGGAAAAAACTTCATGTAATAAAAATTAATAAAGGAAAAATAAGACCATGGTTAAGGGACACTTATTCCAAGTTGAATGTTGGGAAAAGTATCCTAGTGTGCATCACTTGATGTGTTTATGGCTATGGGAAATTGGAAAAGGCAATGGATAAGGCTTTAGAAATGAAAAAAAATTATTTTGGAATTTTATTTATGAAAATAAAGGAAATTAGGAGAAAAGGGAGGTGAAATGTTACAGGTTGCCTGTGAGGAGTAAAATGAAGGAAAATAATGGAAAATTTAAAAAATTAGAGGCATCATTAATAAAAATACATCAGAGAATCATTTTTGAGATTTTTATCAATTCAATTTTTGAATTATTCTTAAAGAGGATAAGATCACCAATAGGAGAAGGAAAGCAAGCAAGCAAAGGAAGGACAAGGAAACCAACAATCAAGCCAGGAAAATTTGGATCAAGTAGCTTCAACATGAATACTTGTAGGTAACAGGTTGCATGTATTATTTCCTAGTTTCTTTTGACATGCGTGGTATGTGCACATTGGTATTTGGTTCTTTTGTTATCATTAGCATGGATTTTGACAAATTTCGACAATGGGTTTTATCCTAGCCTTGCCATTTCTGGATAGCCATCGTGTGATGGTATTATTTATCAGTTTGAGCTTTGAATTTCCATGTTATGTAACCATCTCACAAAAATATAGATCAATGACTTAAAAAGTATCCTCTTCGAGGGGGAAACCTCCTTTACATTACATAAATGAACAATTCTTGGATGATACAAATGACAAGACCTCATTTGTATATATAGGAGTCTAAGGGTTCACAATATTATTAAAGTCTACATAACAATAATAATGTAAGGGAACAACAATAAAAATAGTGGGCTCCAATGGGGCATAACAATAACAATATGAGGGCTACATAGGCACAACAATAACAATAAGGGGGATAAACTAGTATGATAGGGACCTAGCATGCCCCTCTCCTTCAAAAAAGTGTTGTCCTCAACGCTTGAGTAGTTCTAGATGCTTCTTATAAAATTCTTATCCTCCCATATATGGAATCTTCAACGGGTAATTTCTTCCACTTAATGAGATACTCTGAAATTGATTGATTACGTAGTTGTCAGGTTCTTGTTTCCATGACTTATTCAAGAATAAATATGATTTTTCCTTCTTCATCAAGTTCTAGAAACACTGTTTGAACTAGAAGTCTGTCATTGATAACCTTATTTAAGCATGAAACATGGAAAACTAGGTGTACTCGGTAAGATGAAGGTAGCTCCAATTTGTATGCGACGGTACCAATATTTGGCAACACCTTGTAAGGACCATAGTACTTGGGTGATAATTTATTATCCTTCTTATCTTGCTTGACACGCATTTTTTTGTATGGTTGTAGCTGTAAAAATACCCAATCACCTAAATCAAAACTTATTTCACTGTGATGTTGATCTACCTATTGTTTCATTTGATTCTACGCCAGAGTGATCTTATCCTGTAAGAGTTGGAGAACTTGTTATTGATGCTCGATTTGATCTTCCATTGCTTGAACCCTAGACTTTTCTCTTAAAGATGATGTTATGGATGGTGGATGATATCCATAAAGTGCCATAAATGCAGTCATTTTTATTGTTGTATGGAAGGAAGTGTTATGCCACCATTAAACTAAAGGTAACCATTTGACCCATTGTGTTTGTTTATCATATACAAAGCAACGAATATATATTTCCAAACATTTGGTCACTATCTCATTTTTTCCATTAGATTGGGGATGATAAGATGAGCTATGAGCTAATTGAGTACCAAGATAAGAAAATAATTTCATCCAAAAATTTCCCGTGAAAATGGGATCTCTATCACTTACTACAATCTCTCGATTTCCATGAAGCTTTTGAATTGTTTCCATAAATGCAGTATCAACTATATTGGCTTTAAAAGGATGAGATAATGCACAAAATTGTGCATACCTGGTAAGTCTATCAACTACCACCATGATGACACTCTTTCCTCTAGACTTGGGTAAACTTGTGATCAAATCCATTGAAACCTCCTCCCAATGTTGACTTGGAATGGCTAAAGGTTGTAACAATCCCGGGGTCTTAATTGTCTCACCTTTATTTTGTTGGAAAACCAAACATTTTGCCACAAAGTTCTAAATATTAAATTTAAGGCTATCCCAAAAAAATTCCTTCTTGACCCTATGGTAAGTTTCAAAAAATCCTAAGTGGCCTCCGAAGGGAGAGGTGTGCAATTCAAAAAGAATATATTGTTTGATTTTGGAATTCTTACAAAGATATAAGCAATCTTTGTATCATAATGAATCATTTTTCCAGCGAAATGTAACTAGATGTACTAGGATATGTCTGCAACTTTTGAATGAGTGACCACACCTCTTCATCATTCTTCCATTCATCCCTTGTTTCAATTATCCAGTTAGGTTGGAAAATAGAAATGGCACAAAGCAATGCTCCCACATCCTCATCTTTTCTATGGAGTGCATTGGCAACAAACATTTTCTTCCCTTTTATGTAGGTGATTTCAAAGTCATAACCCAACGTCTTTGTCACCCATATTTTTTTCTCTTCTGAAGATAATATTTTCTCCAAAAATTATTTAAGGCTATCATGTTCTGTTTTTACCTTGAAGTGTCTTCCCATTAGGTAAGGTCATGTTGATGGTGCTGGACCCACCAACATGTCAGGGATCTCCCCAGTAAGAAGTCCCAAATAGAACTCAGACCGTGTGGTGTAGGAGTCCCAACAGTGGGTCGTATGGCATCAGCTTGACCCCAGTTTCACAAAGAGGTGAGTAAGATGTCCCTATTGGTAGCAAGGGTGTGACATATGTAGTAAATCAAGGAAGGTGTGTGAGTGGTTCTAACACACAGAGGGTGAGGTGAGTGCACCCCTTGGAAATCTATGACAACACGGAGTTAAGAAGGGAACACACAAGCAAAGATGCATCAAAACATGGAAGGCAAGTAAGCTAGCAATCCAAAGTGATGGTTAAACAAACAACACATTTCAGAAAGATCCATACATACATATAAAGAAAATAGCTACACATGCATGCGTAAGAAACAGATACATATATCATTTAAAGTAAATAAGATAGTTGAAATACAATATGACATATGCATGAAATGTGTTCGGTCTATCATATTAAGAAGTGTACATTCTAGTCATACAATACATCCATGTCCAACCACTAGTTCTGACAGCCTAACATTATAGTCACAACTACGTACTCCTCCAAAGAGATATACTAGCTCTCCACAATGGAGAAGCCAAGGTTTGTTACAATATTGTCCAAGCTCTCTCTAAGATAGTCCTATCAGAAGCTTGGATAACCAAAAGCTTGTACAATGAGTTACAAGGGACTATATATAGCAAAGGTGGGGTGGCCCTTGACATTGCCCTTTGTGAAAGTTCATCTACCCTCATGACTCTTCATCTACTCTATGATTGTTACGTCCCACTATCGACACTTGGACTTACACTTGACAAGATGTTACATTACAATGCACATGTACCAATGGGAGACAAACTGGCTTGAGCAAGCCATGCAAGACATCACTATGACTCGGACAATTGTTGGAAGACCAAATTTTCAACATCCTCATGGTGATTGACAGTAGTGAACAAATGCCAAGCTCGATAGTCCGTGATGGTGTCCATGTAATCTAAGGTGACATATTTCTAGAAATGAACTCTTGCCTCCATAGCATCTGGGTACACTGCTCGGGCTCCTCTGTCCAACTCGTTTGATAGCATGTGCATCATTGTTTTAAGTGCGGCTAGACTAGAAACATACTTGTGCATGGCATCTGCACTGATCAACAAGTTTGGGTTGGTGGCTAAGTGGATCAACTCATCAAAGAATGAGTCAAGCTTTAGTCAGACCTGTGCCTTTGTCTTTGCCTGGGTGATTGTCCCAATAGATGGGATCACATGAGCAATACTTGTGCATGGGAATCCTGTAGACTAGTGATAAGATGTAGGAGATCTTCATAGTTTTGGATCTGACTATAGATGTGTGCCTTTAGCTCGGCCGCTCTAGGCTTCATCATCTTAGGCAAGTGTAGTGGGGCTTCCTTATATCTCATTGTCCATGTTTGCATGTAATCGACAGTAGTATGCATGTTCAATAAGATGCATTCTCTCCTAGCACATCACTGCTACCAACCATCAAGATGGACAACTGCCTTATGCACAGTACCAAACTTGGAATACAACACCTACATAATTGTGTAAAGGGACAATACTTCATCTAGTATTTCCTTCTTCAATTCTTCTCGCGTGAATGTTGTAACCAATTCTCCTCCTTGCTTGGCCATCTATAGCTCCTTATCCATTTGCTCATTCTTAGCTACCAGGAAGCGAACACTCAAGCTAGTGGCTTCGACATATGCTCTAATAGCATCGGTAAATGTTGTTGGGTGCACGTCAGACACGATCACTTGTTCCTCAAACTGAACAAGAGATGTATGATCATCTAGAGTCGACACTCTACAGTACTTCACAACTATATGTTGAGAATCTTTGAATGAGATGTTGTTAATCTCTCCTTCTGATTGATCCCCAAGGATCTCAGTGTCTCCTTGGTTTCTTGGGACTTGCTCCTCCTCTGGATGAGGTGAAGTTGTTGGGTCAACCTCTTGGTGATGAGGCATGAGGTCAATATCCTGCTATAACTCTTATTGCTCCATGTATGTATCCATCTATTCAAGTGCTTGCCCTATCTCCTTAGTGAAGTCCTGCTCCTACCACGGTTCATCCTGTCTACCTAATCTCAATTTTTCTAATGAGTCTACAAGCTGTACGGGCGCAGTTTCACCTTTCTGTAAAATTTGCACCCCCTGTTGTACCTATTCATGTTACACTTCCTTCTCCTGTCTACGCAACTCTTGTTCCTTCTGGAGTTGCTCCTTCAACTCATGAAACGCTTTCTCTATCTCCTTCATTCTCTGTTTTTCCCTCAGCCTTTGTTTGTTTCTCTTGTCGCACTTTTGCCCCTTTTCCTCTATTGCCAAAGTAGCTTTCTGCACAAGTGGGTTTTCTCGGAACTTGCAGCTTTGTTCCTCCTCCATGTTGTCGACAATCTTCCTCTTGCCCTTGTTGCGCACTGGTATGTTTACCTCTACTACTGTTTATTCTGGTGCTCTCTAGGATGTTGCTTCTTACTGCTTCGCTACCCATTCCATAGCAAGGCCGACTGGTTCATCGAGTCTAGAGAAAATGTAAAAATATCTCCATGGGTCTTCCTCTGCCCAATGACATCCTCCGTGGATCCAGTTAAACTATACTCTCATGCAGTGGTCTTTCACAAGACAATGTGGGTCATACAGATTGTAACTCCGGGCGTCGAATGGATATTTCTTCATCTCCTCTACTTTGACATCTGCATGCTTGAAACTCTCTATCTCATATAACCCGATTCGCAGCGGAAGAGCATGCGAGGGTGCCTTCTTCTTCCAGGGTAGCCTAGTTGATAATCCTGTCGAGATGTGATATGATACTTCCTACATGACGTGTTTATCCAAGGAAAACTTCAGTAGAACATGCGGAGGCTTCTCCTCACTGTACATCCATATGAAGGTGCCGAATGTGAGGCATACCAATTAGCTATGTCGATAATTGCCTCCATTTCTACCTTCAACATGTAGGGTGTATCTTATTCAAATATCATCTTGTAAATTGGGGTGAAAAAATGATCGGACAGTTGTGTGATAACTCCTCTAAAGTTGCATTCAGGCAACATCTTATAATAAGTGTTCGCAGAGGTCTCTGTTGATGTCCATGCCCACATTAAGCCCAAGAACTCCTGACGAGCACATATTGCATCCAAGATATAGGTGGCCATGTAGATTTCTACTTGCATACCCTTGGGTGGTTGTCAAGCCCTTGTTACCTATTCCTTCAGCTGGTGAGCCAACATGTCGGAGTAGTTGCATGCTTTTCCTTCATTGGCCAATTGATCCAATACGATCACCCAACTCTGCAGGGAGGTTTTTGTGCTCTCTTGGCCATACAAGCAACATGTAAATATGACCAAGTATTGATATGACTTCTACAGTATCTTCATCTTGTAGACCTAGTTGGGTGTCATCCTGAATTTAGCTTGCTTCTTCACCCAGTTCTTCAAGATATCTTTGGAGTTGACATTACTGTTGCGTATGCTGAAGAGAGTCTCCATGGTGATCATGGGTTTCAACATATGATACATATTCTCATAATATTGTGCCCTAAAGGTAGCAATATTCGTCCAGTTGACACTGCTCAATGTCATCATCTCAGGATCAGTGTGCAAGATGATCCAATGTATCATGTTTGCGCATGAGAGCATGGGATACTTACATGCAATCTGGTACAAGCCAGACTTGTGGATGTTCACGTAGAGCTGGAGGTCTTCAAGGTCTTCCCAAATGTGCCTGCAAATGCATCGTTGACCTCTTTCCATTTTATTTTGATTTCCTTGTCTACAATCATCTTGGTGTCTTCATAGATCGGTAGACTTGTAGACACTCGCTCAACTGTTGCTCCAGTTGCACTTCCGTCAGTGTCCTTTGATCCTTCTCTCTTAAAGGCAATTGATCTTGAACTGCTAAGAGGAGGACAAACACATGCTAGATATGGAGACATAGTGGCATGCATGGCAAGAAATGTCATCTAAAACCAAAGAAAACTTAAGGAACGACATGCAACCTACCTAGGGATTGACTGGCAAGGATTGGGTAAGTTTTCCTAGGAGGCTGGGAGACTGGCTATTAGAACTGCACAAAAGGAAGTCTAGGGTATCTAGGAGACTGGCTGTTTACTGGAATTGTGTAATGCACAATCTAGCCTAGCTTGCTAGCTGCTGGATTTGTGCAATGCACAATTTAGCTGGCAATGGTTGTAGGCCCAGTGATTGCATTGCGCAATTTTCTGAGCCAACAGTCATTGTCCCTCATAATTGAGCAATGCATGACTGGAGGACAGTCACTAGGAAAAAATGTGCATTTTATGAGAGGAAGACAGAGCCTTCCCTCTCAGGATTGCGCAATGTTGTCTTGGTGAGGCAGAGTCCTAGCCAAGGCTGCCTAGACCCGCCGATGGGAAACTCAAAGAAAATGTGAATGTGAATGCATGGGAATACTAAGTATAAGAAGGAGTGAATGATTGTGCATGCAAATAGTGGATGAAATATTCAGAAAATGGAACAACATGCATGTGGGTGAAGCGAGTCGCTGAATCGGTGGCCATTCGTGCAAAATAGTTTCATGCATGTGACAGTAGTGAGATGTTAACAAAAACTGAAGCAGTGCTAGTACAAGCTAGTATGCATATAAACGACAACAAGCATTCACATAAATCCACCAAACAACACTCACACAAGACAAAACACAAAAAGCGATAGAAATGCTGCAAAAGACAAGTTAAGTCGACTTACCCAAGAATAGTTGAGTTGGATGTGTCAAAAACTCCTGGATGTGTTGTGGGATGTCAAGGCTCCAAGAACGATGTGAGGAAATGAGCTCTAAAGCATCGAATAAAGAAGTCTGAGGCTCATGACATGCATTCCACAAATATAGGAAAAAGTGACACTTGGAGGAAAGATTCTAAAACGATCTTTGAATGTAACCTCCAGCTACTGAAAATAGCTCCCTCAAATGTAGGAATGCTTTTTGCATGTTTCTTTTTGCTATTCCGGGAAAAATAAGCCCATGCATGCAAGTCAAGTTTTCTCGGTCCCGGGTGGAACTGGTCAACTCAATGGGACATGCAATAGCCTACTTAGTTGAGGGTAAAGTTTGCACATTTTTGGAAGGAAGCTAGGCTCGCTGCCTAGAAGGATTGTGCAATTTCTGGGCTGAGCAGCTAATTGCTGCCTAGAATTGTGAAATTTTTGGGCTGAGTAGTCCAGCTCGGAGAGATTGTGTAATTTTTCCAGTGAAAGGTGATAGGAATATTTGCACAATTATGGAGCTCAGCACATTGCCAGACAATATTACGCAATTTCTCGAGGGAAGGATGGTTCCCATCCAGAATTGCACAATTTCTTGAGGGAGTTGCTCAACCTGCAGCTGGACCAAGTCTAGAGAAACAACTTGTGAGGTGGATGCAACAAGCCATGATGCACAGGTTGACAATATTCTAGAAAATCACTGAACCTTGTGCACTTGACAAGGAAAGACATGCTGCTAAGGAAGGTTGGTAGGGAGGCTCTAAAACAAAGCTAGGACAAAATTTTCAAGGGTGGTTGTAGCTGCTACAATAGGTCATCATTGCTTTAGTGCATGTAGTATTGCCAACATTTCCTTCTCATAAATAGGTTTGTGTAAATGCATTCCTTTGAATGGACTATTTTCAAAATAAATGGGTCTTCCTTGTATTAAAACAACACTAATTCCATTTCATGAAGCATCGCATTCCACAATGAAAAAAATTGTGAAGTCTTGTGTATCTAAGACCAATGCTGGGTACATTGCCTCTTTAATATGTTAAAAGGCCTACGTTGCTTCTGGAGTCCAAGAAAATGTATCTTTCTTCAGTAATGATGTTTGAGGTGTCGCTATTCTCCCATAATTCTTAAAATCTTTCGATAATACCCTGTCAACCTGAGAAATCCTCGAAGATTATTTATGGTTGTTGGGATTTTCCATCCTTAATGGCTTTAATTTTGCTAGGGTCTACCTTAACACCGTCATTAGATACAATATGACCCAAATATTCCACCTCATGTACTCGAAATAAACATTTGGATGTTTTTACATATAATTGTTTCTCTTCCAATAGTTTGAGCACCCTATCAACATGTTGAACATGATCTTTCCAAGACTTGTTGTAGATTAGTATATCATCAAAAAATACTAACACAATTTTCTAAGGAAGGGTTTGAAAATGGAATTCATCAAACCTTGAAATGTGGAAGGTGCATTAGTAAGGCCAAAAGGCATGATAGAACATTCACAATGACCCTCATGAGTTCTAAATGTTGTTTTTGGGATGTCTTCAGTCTTCATTCCAATTTGATAATATCTTGAACAAAGATCTAGCTTGGTGAAGTAAATTTGTCCATGTAATTCATCCAACAATTCATCAATGACAAGAATGGTAGATTTATCTTTAATAGTGATATTTTTGAGCTCCCTATAATCCAAACACATATGCCATGATCCATACTTCTTGTGCACCAATACTTCTCGAGCAGAGAAAGAAATTTTACTAGGTTGAATTATACCAACCTCTAGCATTTCTGCAACCATATGTTCAATTTCATTTTTTTGGGCATAAGGATATCTGTAAGGCCTGATGTTTGGAGGAGCACTTCTTGGAATCAAGTGAATAGCATGATCATGATCATGAATAGGTGGGATGCCTTTGGGAGTCTCAAACACCTTAGAATGATTGTCCAAGACCTTTTGGAGATCTCGAGAAATATATTATTTTGTTGTTTGAACCTCTAGTGAGCATAATTGTGCAATTACACCTTGTTTTTCTTTCTTTAGAATCTTTTTCATGTCATTAGAGCTAATTATCTTTCCTAGTTTCCTTGCAATACCCCTTAATTCAAATTCCTTTCCTTCCCCAAAAAAATTCAAGAAAAGTTCTTGAAAATTGAAACCTATCGTCCTCAAATATTATAACCATTGGACTCCTAGTACAACATCAGCACCACCCATTGGAATGGAAAGAATCGGACTATTAAATACATATTCCCCAATGGTTAGATTTATACTATGGCACTTTCCAAATCAATTTATAGTTCCTTCATTCACAACCATTTCTTGACACTTTGGTGTTGGATATAGGAAGCAATTCAATTCCTTGGCTATCCTACAATGAATAAAATTATGGATACTACCTGAATCAATCATCATTATTACCTTTTTATTCTACATATATTCTTCTATCTTGAGAGTTTGAGGAGTGGTAGTTCCTATCAATGCATTACAATAGATGGTCATATTCGATTCTTCTTTCTCTAGGGTTGGTTCCTGATGTATATCCTCCTCTTTTGATGTTTCTTGTTCCTTTTCTTCCTCCTCTTCACAATCTATGTAGAATAATTTCTTCTCAGCATGCTTATGACCTTTGATGTCTTTTCTATCACAGCTATAAAAAATCCTTTTTTCTCTTTTTTCCTCCACTTGTTGTGGTGTCGACCATGTAGGTTGTGGAAGACTAGGAGAAACAACACTTCCATCTTTATAGTTGTGAGGGGTAGACTTCCTCGTTGCCATAATTTTGCTTTCAACCTTTCTTGCCACCTTGAATGCCTTCTCCAATGAATAAGGTTCCCAAAGGTGAACCTCATGTTGGATGTTATATTTTAAATTCCCTATGAATTCATCAATCCTCTGCTCCTTTGGAATATTAGTTACCCTATTATTTAATTTTTGGAAGTCTTCAATGTGCTCCACCATTTAACCCTTTTGTATGAGATTTATCAATTGGCTAAATAAGGTGTTTCTATTTTTATCTTCATAATGTGATATCACTTCCTCTATAAAAATTGACAAGGTGACAAGTGGTTTATGAGAAAAAATCCATCTATACCATACAAACTCATTGGGTTCTAAATATAAATATGCAATATGTACCTTTTGTGAGGTTTGAACATCCTATAGATCAAAATATTGCTCCATTTGTAGTATCCATGTTACCGTGTCCATGTTATTGTATCCTCTCCATCAAACTTCCTCATATCTATCTTTGGAATGTGGTGGTTCTTAAACCCCACATTGGATTCTCTAAAATTGTAATTCATATTCCTTTTGTCCTCATCATGGTTTTCATGGATTACATTGTCAGCACCGGGAAGCCTTTCTTGCAACAACTTTATCAATCCTTCCTTAAAACCTTCCATGTATGATTTTAAACCATTCATGTCACCTTTTAAACCATGAATGTATATGTTTAAACCATCCATGTCACCTTTTAGCTCATATTTTGTTTCTCTTTGTGAAAGCGAAATTTGTTGCACTTGGTCCCATAATTTTGATATATCATGCTGCATTTCTTCCTCTTCAGGCGTCATAGTAGAGCTTTCTGAGGGCTTAATGGGTGTAGAATTATTTTTCTAAGGAGGAATTTTAGAACTCAATACTGATATATGTGCTTCAATATGCCTTTGGAATCACTTCATACTGATTTTTCAAACAAAATTATGCAAAATTAAAAAAAAAAAACATACACACCTTTTTCTTGCTTTTAGGAGCTCGATCATGAAACAATTGTAACTCTGTAATTTATAACATTAAATTTCTGAAATTTATTCCTTTGGTATCCCTATGAGTCATCTTTCCAACCCCATAAGTTAGACCAGTATTGGATTCTTAAAGAAAGAGTTATGCCAAATATCCTACGATGACCTGATTATGTGCTAGTTCAATAGAGTGGAGTTGTACAAGATGCCACATGTCACTGTTTCAACATTCGACCCTGAAATTAATAAAAGAACAACTACAGCCTGTGCACTTTTAGACACTTTTTACATAATTCAAATATGGTTCCTGAAATGAACGTTGTGACAATTTTCCCTAGGTCACATGTTTGAGACAAAATTTTGGAGCCTGCAAAAACCCGAACTTCCCCAGATCATATCTCAGAACCTATAGTGAACCAAGATTTGAAATTTTTATAAGACGTTCATCAAGATTTCAGATCCACGTGGTTAAAATTACAGCATATGAATCTTCATAGAAAGAAAGTTATAGTGAAAATCTAATATGACCTGTTTAAAGAAGTGAAACCCTAGAATCCAAAGCTCTGATACCAAATGTTATGCAACTAGGTCAAAGAAGATAGATCAACAACTTAAAAATCATCCTTTTCAAGGTGGAAACCTCCTTTAAATTACATAAATGAATAATTCTTGGATGATACAAATGACAATGCCTCCTTTGTATATATAAGAGTTTAAAGGGTGATAATGTAATCAGAGCCTACTTAACAATAATAATGTAACCACACAAAAATAGCAATAGTGGGCTTCTATGGGGCACAACAATAACAATGTTTGGGCTATGTGGGCACAACAATAACAATAAGGGGGGTACATTAGTATTTGAGGGACCTAACATTTCATATGGTTTCGGAATCCGAGGTGAGGTGGTCTCTGTAAAATTCCCAAAGGCCTAGGAATCCCTTAACCGATAATGGCGGGATATGTGGTAAATCTAGAGGGTGGAGATAGGAAAACTCCTCAAGGATGGTGAAGGAATTCAGAGGCATCCAAGCTCGATTTGGCTTTGTGATCTCAGGACCGATTTAGGTAAGATCACAGTATGGTGAGGGTGGAGCTGGTCTAACCTATGGATTCCCTTGGTTGCTTTTGGATTGGTTTATCCAATGAGATCCCATATTCATGCTTGGAATATGGCATGGGAGTGATTGGCAGAAAGAAATATTTAGTTCAGCCAACCTATGATCAAGTGGTTTGTGGAAGTCCCGAACCTGGTTGGCTTTTTCTTATGTTTAATAAGAGCTAATTTTCTCTTCCTTTTGATGAGTGAATGTAATTTTTATTGTGTGGTTTTAATGGTTCTCCTCTCATTTTTATTTATTTGGTTATATTCTAGTTATAAGAATGGTTATATGACAGTTCTAAAGCATGACCCTTTTCATGTTTTTACATGTAACTGAATAAATAATGGATGGAAAACCTAAATGATGTTATGCCCGCTAATGTGAGAAGGTAGAGACCGTTCTTGTTAAACCTTAGATAAGTTTTCAGTCCCTTATGCTTAGACTTGCATTCATGACCTGCAGTTTCATATTTACCAAGTGTTTGACAAAATATCAGTCCCGATTGGGGATGGTTAGGTCAAGTCCTGGTTCTAGTTTTTGGTTTACAAATTTTATCTTCATGTTTTTTATGAGTTCTGAAAGTTTCATAGAGTTATGGGTAGAGGTTAAGCCCCATCCCTGAAAAATAGCCTTCAATCTCACAATCACTGGCATAGCATTGGAAAAAAATGCTACAATCGCACTCAAGCAAGCTCATGGGAGCGACTTGGGAATCTTAGTCTTTTGGAGAACTTGGCAAACCGAGTGACTAGGGCTTCAATTCAACAAAAGGTGAGTTGTCTCAAGGAGAAAGGTCCATGAAGGGTGGGTCAGCTTTTGGGGCGGAATCAAGAAGAGGTTAGTAAGGTCTAGTTGTATTGAGTTAATTTCCTTAAGGTCATCTAAGAGGTTGAATATTATCATAGTAGCCCCTCAGCTCATGTTTACCCTAAGCAAGTTGGTGAAACTGGGTAGATATGAGAGGAGGCGTGTTACATAAAGAACCTTTTGGTGTTAATAATTTTTGAAATGATATTTTAAGGATTAATAAGTACACTACTCTAGTCATGTGGCTTGGTGTTAAATTCCTAGGAGACAGATACTAACCTCCCTTGATTTGGTGCCCAACATTAGTCTACCAAGATGAATGAGAATTTTCTGAGAGAGATCAACAAATGGATTTTGGAGAAATCAGAAAGGTGATAGCATTCAAGCTTAAAGGGGAGGCTACTTACAAGGCATACTCATTAACTACTTTGCATCTTAACTATCTCTGTTCTAGACGACACTATGTGGCATGAGGACATGCGACAAGGTCAGTTGGGGGTTGATGTTTGGTCATATAATTGTCTCATTTCTCTTTATTTCATTTTCCATTTAGTTTATTATTCATTATCATTTTTATCCATGCATGTATTTTCTTGTTTATCATCACTTAAGTTTTTATGAAATTTATTTATATATAAATATATATATATAACGAAAAAAAAAAAAAAAAAAACTAATTTTTTTTGTTCGTGATTAAGCTAAAGAAATATGGAACGAGATTGTGATAAAATAGGAATGTTAAAGGTCATTGTGAAGTTGTTGCATTTAAGGATGCTTTTTAGCAATGAGTCAAAATATGAAGCACTAGTTATTCCTCTAATGAAATATTATTTATGCTTATCATATCTTTTGCTTCTTTGAGGATTTGTGATTTCTTCTGAATTATAAAGAATGCCCTGAAAATCTATGATTTTCAAAAAATTCCTTATCTTGAAAAACTTCAATGTAATATTTTCATGTAGTATAAAGGAGGATAGGTTGCCTATAATTCAACGGTTTTATTTTGAAATCTGAGACAAACGATATTTTATCTTGTAATTTTTTTCTACGACTAATTAAAGAAAGTTCCCTTTAATTGATTCCAGGATTTACCTATGCATTTTCTGATATGAGTTTTTAACAGGTAGACTGACTCTTGGGCATTTGGGCCCACTTCCCAGGAAAATCATTGTCTCTTTGTGTAATATAAATTAGTTTAGTTTTCAAATGAATGTATTTTTCTTACTTTTGTTTTACTTGGGGTACATAAGAATACTGGGGTTGACCCTGGGGCACATATTGGGCCTGGGGTTGACCTTGAGGAAGGTATTGTCCCGTAGGGACATACTGTCCTTAAGGTTGCCCCCCAGGCGCAAATTGAGCACCCTGAGGTTGCCCCCCAGGAAGATAAGGAGTACCTTGAGGTTTCCCCCCAGGCGCATATGGAGTACCTTGAGGCTGCCCCCCAGGTGGTAACTGACTGCCTTGAGGCTGACCTGACATCATCAAAATTTCCTCTGCACTTACCTGACTATTACCACTACTTCCAGCTAATAACTTCTACTCGTAGGGACGAGGAGATGCTCCTGAAAAAGTACCAGAAATGGACTAATACCCAACAGGAACAGGTGGACCGCTGTATAAATAGGCTTCTAGAGATGACGGACTCGACATATATGCAGGAGGAGTAAAAACTCTAGGTGGAAAAGGAAAATGAGGTGGAAAAAAACTAACTGAGTTGTCCAAAAAATTGGTTAACGAAAGATACCAAGTAGTAGCTCAAGGGGGAGTGTAAAATATAGACTCACGCTCTCTGAGATCGAGAGCAGGTAGATCTTCTTCAAGATAAGAAGCGCCTAGATCTTCTTCTGGGGCGATTTCTTCAATAGAAATCAAACCAGAAGGGAGATTTTTGGTGATAACTCTTTCTACCTTAGGTAAACCAGGAACACTAGAAGATGGAGTAACAGGTTCAGATATTTGAGGTTCTTCACCTATATCACCGGCAGATGTAACACTACCAGTGAGTTCGGAAACCTCAACAGCTTCAGGATCATAGCCTGTTTCTAAACTTTGGTAATCCGGGTGGACTACCAATGAAGA
>APFE030629611.1:0-13125 GCA_000404065.3 Pinus taeda
ACTAATGACATGATAGAATCATCTTGTCCTTTTGCTGAAGCAGCAAGGATACTGGATCTCATAGTCACTAGCTCATTGCTTGGTTATTGCATTTTATTTTGATTGAACTAATGACATGATAGAATCATCTTGTCCTTTTGCTGAAGTAGCAAGGATACTGGGTCTCATAGTCATTAGCTCATTGTTTGGTTATTGCATTTTATTTTGATTGAACTAGTTGTATATTTACACTTTTGTTTAAATACTAACTCCATAAATAACATGTTTTAAGTTCTTTTGAAGTGTTTAGTTTTGGAAGTTACCATTAGGGACATCGGATTGATAATTTATGTAGAGAAATTTAAGACGTTAAATTGACTAGACATTTTGGCGTCGTTTCCGGGGAAGTGTAATTTGGAGACCTTATTTCTTACATCTGAAAAAAAAAAAAAAAGTTAATAATTCTTAAGTATGCTCTCCTCTTGCACTTTGTGTGATCTAGAGGATCAGAAAAAGAATTATTATGTAAAAAAAAAAAGGAGACAAAATAAACTTCAACATTTCAATTGATTAAAAAAAAATTGATGAAAAAAATGAAACTCAACTGCTTTGATAGGTTCAAATTGACCAAAATTGTCTGGTTATGCTTGGTAGTGGTCTTCAAAACACTGTATCCTGTTTTAATAAGGTTTTGCAACTTAGCTGTGGAAATTGCCCTGATTCTGCAGCTAGCTGAGAATTCCGCAGTCGTTTTGTCAAACACCATGCTACAAGCATTCAATGAAAAAACCGACCACATGGGCATCTTCAGAATTGTCCCGACATGGATCCTATCCTAGTCAGCCAGCTTAGACCGATGAAAAACCAGCCTAAGACCTCAATCAAAGTCATGTTTTTAGCATGTTTTTCTTGAAGTGTTTGCTGCCTGAAATTGAAAATCATTAATTCTTTTTATAAAAGGAAATAAAAAATAAAAACAATCTATGGCTATCCTCAATCTTATCTTTCATTGTGGCCTTAATAAAAAATAAATAAAAATTATGAATGAAAAAAAAAAAAACTTTAAAATCCAAGCTGCTGTTCATTTCCATGGTATTATTGATACATATCCAGAAACATGGAAGATCTTACAGCTACTGCGTTAGAGGCAAATCTTCAATGGCGCCTTCCTCAAAGTGAACAAAACAACTGTGAATATGTTGCAAAAGTAGTGAAACATATGTGCTTTATGACTATCCCAATTTGAAGAATATTAGAGTGCTGATTTACATGAATAGAAAGATAAATACGCAGAGGATTCCCCTAACAGACAACACTGTTATTGAACAGGTTCTAGGGTCAGTTTGGAATCACTTGTACTAAAAGCTAAGTGAAGTTTCCAGCTACTCGAGACTGATTAGGATTATGTGCATTCCAAAATACAGTGCCCAGTGCTTCATCCCTGTTATCGTACCTGTGTAATACACTTGACAGTAAAACTCAAAAAAATGCGTAAACAGCAGAAAAATGTCAAATTTAAAATGCTCAATTTTCCCAAACAGAGACGAGTTGAAAGAAAATAAAACATGGGTTTTTTTCCCAGGTGGGTCAATTAGATAACCCCGAAACCATTTGAAGAAATTTGTGGCAGTCTAGGATAAATCTTCGGTTCTTTGGAGCCCATTTTTGACTGCCGCGTGAAAAAAAATGGAATTTTCAATTAAATGAGCGGACATTGATTTAATTCGGCTCTGTGTTGGCACCTACTCTACCTCTACCACGTCTTCTGCCCTTATGCCACCCGTTTGAAAATCATTAATACTTGTTTAACAACAGTTTGAATTGAACACGACACTATCTAACTCCATTACATACGGCTCTTCACAACAATGATGTGTCCATAAAACTCCGCCAAGCAAGAGGGAAGTTTGTCGGTTGGTTCCATCAATGGTAGATGAAAATAGTAAATGATTTCAAGAATTTAAATGCACGGAAGTTGTAGATTATGCAGAATTTAGGAATGTTGATATAGTGATAGAGGTTGTAAGAGAGAAAATTTCTATTGAAGCAAGAAATATTTATTGACCTAGAAAAGATTTGTCCTGCACACTGCATCTTAGCCTCTAATATGTCCACGATTGATCTCAATCCCATTAGTGCAAAAAAAAATGTTCAAGACCGTATAGTAGGGGCACATTTTCTTTTCAGTCCTGCACATGTGATGCCACTCCTTGAAATTGGTTGAATAGAGAAAACTTCACCACAGATTATTGTTGACGTTATAAATGTTGGAAAGAATATAAAAAAAGTCCCTATAGTGCTGGGAAATTGCATCGGCTTTGTTGTCAATCAAATGTTATTTCCATACACTCAGTCAGCTCATATGTTGGCAATTCTTGGTGCAAATATTTATAGAATAGACAAAGTCATCACAAGTTTTGGAATGATTGCAAGATCTTGTTGGATAAGAAATATCTATTAAGGTTGGAAAACAATTTGTTACAGCCTTCACTCCTCCACATTTTTTTTCTCTTCCACGCACACAGCCACTCCATTTCACAGTACTTTCTACACTCTGTTTTCATTAGCTGCGGAAACAAGCCACTTTTTGCAGTTGATTCAACTTTCCGCAGCTGGCTCAACTTTCCGCCGCTGTTTTGTTAAACTCTAGGTTGCAGGTTTCATCAAGCAAAACAAGCCACATGGGTAGCTGGGGAATGTTGGTACATGGATGGTGTCCTATTCATTCGATCAAATTTTATGAAAAAGACTCTGGTCAAAAGGAAGTCAAATTGTGTGTTATCACTAAGTCGCCACACTGAGTCACCACATTAAGTCACTGCATGTCAAAAAAAAAAATTAATAATTTTGAATCAATGAAATGAATAAGTTATTTGCTCACTTTTTTGAAGGTATTGATTAATTTTGGATTGATGATGAAAAATGAATGGCTAACTTTGTATCCAAGATTTTTAGCTACAAAACTGTGCACATTCCGCAGCTGAAGTCTAATTCCGCACCCAGAAAAACCTCATTGTTAAAATCAACCTATCTCTCTCATACAAAATCAGATTTTGATGATTTAACTATCATTGGAAAGATCTAAACAAGATCTATACAATGGGAAATCTATCATTAGATTTTGAAATGGTAAATAATTAAACAAATTGCTAAAAAGAAGCAACATTCAACTTGGGAACCAATTTCAAAGCAGGTATATATTCTTTTGATTTTTCCTTTGAGAACTTGTTTCATTAATACAAATTCTTAGTTTTGTGTGTAAATATCATAACTAGAGAGATTGATCACCTCTCTCCTTTGATAATCTTACATTTCATTGCAGAAGAAGTATTAGTTTTTTTTGCAGGTTCCAGGAGGAAGGACAAATGACTACAAGGGAATGATGTCTCTCTAAGAGACCAATTTGTTTCATAAAAGGATGATCAGCAACGAAGAGGAAATATGCTGATGCAAAATCAGATCCAAACACTTGAAAAACTTTCAGATATTATTGTCTCCATCACATCCATCCATCCATCACATCCATCCATCCATCACGTCCATACCTCATAATAAACCATTCACTTCATTTCACTTCATACTTTTCCATTTACATTCACATCCACTTTCCATTTCTTTTTGTCCATTCATAACCCACAAATAAAAGCAAGAGCATAATTCATATGCTTATTACCCATTGCCATTTCTATTCTCCATTGCCATCTTTCATTTTCATCTTCCATTTCCTGTCATTTTCATTCTGCAAATAAGCCCTGCTTCAATGCAAATATTATTGAGTCCATAGTCCTTTGAGTCTAAGTTCTTTGTAAAAACACCTTGAGGCTTGCATGCCTTAATGGAAAGTCCTCATGCTAACAAACAATGGGAATACATCAATATCCCTTGTTCATCAGATCTTCTAGGTGACTCAACATCGACAAATTCATTCATACCTAGCAAGATGTGTTTGGGCATCTTGACTCTCATTGTCATCAATGGTGAGAGTTCTCGTGTTGACTAGTAGCATCCATTAATGGACACTAAGCCAACAATTTCCTACTATGTTCGACATCAGAACATCTTTTCACATAGTAGGAATTGTGCCAATGAGTTTTGAAGACATGAAGACTATTATTTTCAGCATTTTGGAGCAGATTCAACAAGTTTTAGTAGAAGCAATAAAAAGTCATCTTATCTCTTTATCCATGACTCCTCTTGTTCAGTCACTTGAAGAAGAATATGATGAGAATTTTGTAGCCACCACACATACAACTCATCCATTCCAAAGGGTAAGTGAAGGTACGTCATTTTTTTAACTTTTGACCATAGAATTCCATAAAAAGCTAGAATGATAATTGTTGGAAAAACATTTCTCTTCCTCATTTCATAAAATTGCTAATACCGTCAGTTGGGGGGGGGAATACATTCATATTCATATCTTGTCATGTCCATACCATACTTAAGAGCCTACATACTTCCAACATATATTAACTATTACATTATTATTATGAGCATACAATGGCTTTTGAAAAAGTGCTTAGAGAATAAACTGGATACAAACAAAATTATGGTTGTCACACAAGAACCAACCATCATAAAATCCAATAAAGATATACTTTGCAAAAATAATCAAAATATCATTATGAAAAGTTCAACGATCAAAATAGAATGCAACAACAACAACAACAAAAAATTTGGTTGTAACACAAGAACCAACCATGTTGCAATTCAAGTAAAACACTTTGCAAAAATATGAAGTTATCAAATGATATCATGCAAAGTTAAGCCAAAGCTCAAGGATCAAAAGAGTTAATGTAATATATATTGCATGAGGACATGCAATATCTTTAGTTGGGGGGTATGTTGAGTCTTGAAAATGTCATTCATTTCCATTACACTTTCATTATTATGTCCATTATATCAC
The DNA here is from genome assembly GCA_000404065.3 of Pinus taeda. Lineage (NCBI taxonomy): Eukaryota > Viridiplantae > Streptophyta > Pinopsida > Pinales > Pinaceae > Pinus > Pinus taeda. Next base: position 4,883 of record APFE030629611.1, read on the forward strand.
CTCCATTTCACCCCCATTCACTACTATGTCACCACCTTCATCCCACTTTCATTATCATTGGGCCACATTTATGTTTTTCCAAACTTTATTAATTCTTAGCCTTTTTAAGTGAATTTTTGGTTAAAAATTAGAAAATAATGTGCATATGCTTATACCTAACAAATGGGTTGAGATTGTTGACATGTGTAGGTTGAAAGGAGGCTTCTAGAAGACCCTTATGTGGCACTCTAAGGCCAAATTCGAATTTGAGTGGAAAGAATCATGGGATCATGAGGATATGTGTCACATCTCCTAATTGTATTGTAACTCTAAAAAGACATGTGTCTTATCAGTTCGTATTTTGATTAGGACTCTAGAGGTAGAGGGAGAGATTCATGGATTATCATTAATGAGATGGCTCTCATCTTTTTGTATAAATAGGAGATCTCTCTCCTTCATTAGTTAGTCTTTTTAGTCCTTAGTTCTTAAGATTGTAGTTCTTCTTTGATGGCTTTTGAAAGCTTTGGAGAACTTTGTTGTACTTTGTACTTTTGAAGAATTTGAATAAAGCCTTGATGTTCTCAACATGGAAGGAGATGTGAAGTAGATGTCATGGAGCACATTAGAATGTAAGGTAGAGTAGATTTCATTTTGTAAATATTGCTTTGTAGAATGTAAGGTAGAATAGATTTCATTTTGTAAATATTGCTTGATTTGATTTGATTACTTTCAAGTTTGATAGATTAGATTTTTCATTCATGCAATTTTAATTCATGCAAGTGTGTTCAATTTTGCTTTGATTTCATAGGTGGCAGAGGGCTCTTGCCTTGTATAGTTGTCATTTAATTTTGCATTTAATTTTGTTATGCTTATGTATATTAGCTGTACATAAATTGCTTTCAAGTTGATTGTAGATTAGTGATGCACATAGCCTTTTAATGACTAATGACATGATAGAATCATCTTGTCGTTTTGCTGAAGTAGCAAGGATACTGGGTCTCATAGTCACTAGCTCATTGTTTGGTTATTGCATTTTATTTTGATTGAACTAATGACATGATCGAATCATCTTGTCCTTTTGCTAAAGTAGCAAGGATACTGGGTCTCATAGTCATTAGCTCATTGTTTGGTTATTGCATTTTATTTTGATTGACACTTTAGAGAACCAACAAGAAAAAAACCCCAAAAACAACATAAACTATAAAACAACGAAGTAAGAGAAAGGTTAACTAAGCACATATAGTGCACCACACTTCATCAGTTTACGATACCCATATTGATAATTTATGTAGAGCAATTTAAGACGTTAAATTGACTAGACAATTGTGCCGGCAGTGAAATTTTCTCCTTTATGGATGGCTTTTCGGGCTACAATCAAATCAATATTCTCCCTGCCGATCAACCAAAAACGGCATTCATTTGTCCATGGGGGACATTTGCTTATTGAAAATTACCTTTTGGCCTTAAGAACGTCGGCGCAACTTTTCAAAGGGATATGTCTTACGCGTTTCATGATATAAAACACATTTTGCAACCTTATCTCGATGATTTGCTTGCTCATTCCTTACATAGAGCTGACCACCTTATCCATTTACGAGCAATCTTCATGAGGTGTAGGCATTATCGAATTCAGTTGAATCCTCACAAGCGCGTGTTTTGCATCGAAACGAGTCGATTACTAGGAGTTGTAGTTTCAAAAGCCGACATTCGTGTCGATCCTTCGAAGGTTGAAGCTATCATCAAATTGCCTCCTCCTTCGAGTCTTCGCCAACTCCAAAGTTTGCAACGGAAAGAAAAAAATTTACGTCGATTTATCCCTAAATACGCCGAGAAAACAAAGGGTTTTACCTGGTTGTTGAAACAAAGTGCTTCATTCTTTTGGGACGAGATAGCTCAGAAATCTTTTGATGCATTAAAACATGCGTTGACCCATGCACCGTTGTTGCAACCTCCCAACTACAATCATGATTACTACTTGTATCTCGCTGCTTCCTATTCCACCATTGGGATGGTATTAGTTCAGGAAGATGAATTCGGTACGGAACATGTGATATATTACCTTAGTCACACGTTGAATCCCATTGAGTTAAAATATTCACATATGGAGAAATTGGCCTTGGCAGCTGTTCAAGCTGTCCAAAGATTTCGTCATTACATTTTATTACGCAAAACTACGGTTATTTCTGATTGCAACCCCATGATCTACATTTTGAACAAACAATTGTTGCAGGGCAAGTACTCCAAATGGATTGTCATCTTGCAGGAGTTTGATTTGGAATTTGAAAAATCGAAGTCAAAGAAATCTTTAGTTTTCGCAGAACTTATGTGTGACTTTCCCCGTGTTGATTCCGAAACTATGGCGGAGGAGCCCATTGCAGACGAATCCTTGTTTCTAATCAGCACTTTAGATCCGTGGTATGGAGATATCATCACTTATCTCCAAACCCAAACCTTTCGGCCCGATCTTTCATGATCCGACCGTCGAAAAATCCGATTCCAATCCTAGCAATTCAAAATTATTGGAGATACTCTTTATCGCCTGGGGGCAGACTATATTTTTCGACATTGTCTCACTCATGAGGAAGCCGAGAGGGTCTTAAATGACTGTCACTCTGGAATATGTGGCGGTCATATGTCTGGGTATGCCACTACCCAAAATATATTGCGCGCTGGCTATTTCTGGTCATCTTTGTTTAAAGACTATATTACTGCGGTCCAAAAATGCCACAATTGTCAAATTTTTTATCGAAAGATGAGCGCTCCACCTGCTCCTCTTCACCCTATAATTACCGTTGGTCCTTTTTCAAAATGGGGTATCGATTATATTACATGTAACCCTCACTCGGTCAGGGGGCATGCGTACATTATCCTCGCGGTAGATTATTTTACTAAGTGGGCCAAGGCGATGCCTACATTTGAGGCAGACGGCAAAATAGCTACAATTTTCATATTCAATAATATAATTGCTAGGTTTGGTGTTCCAGAAGTGATTATCACTGACCATGGGCATCATTTTCGAAACATTATGATGACAGAACTTACAGACCAGCTTGGCTTGCGTCATGACAGTTCAACTCCTTATTATCCACAAGCTAATGGTCTGGTTGAAGCCATCAATAAAGTCTTAGTTATCATGATCCGACGGATCATTGGGATTCATCGGTCGAACTGGCACAACATGTTATTTTCAGCGCTGTGGGCATACCGAACCTCAGTCAAAACATCAACAGGGTTCACTCCTTTCCAACTAGTTTATGGTTTGGAAGCCATGCTACCTATTGAATGCGAAATTCTGTCATTGCGAATGGCCATCGAATTAATTCCAACTACTTCCGAAGAGGAAAGACGTTTATTATACTTAGCTCAGCTAGATGAGAATCGCTGCGATGCTGCATTAACGATCGAATCTCATGCCAAACATATTAAGGCTCAGTATGATCGAAATGTAACCCCTCGAAATTTTCCGGAAGGAGATTTAGTCCTTTTGTATGATCAAGCGAATGATAAATTGGGCGCTGGAAAATTCGTGCCTATGTGGCATGGTCCCTTTGTTGTTAAGCGAAAGCTAGCGAAAGGGGCCTATGAGTTGGTAGACTTTGACGGGGTCTCTTTAGGTAAAACCAGAAATGGTCTTTACCTGAAGAGATATTATGCTTAAATCGAGTGTGAAGATTTGTTAGTTTAGGTTAGTTTTTCTTTTAGCTAGTGTTTTAGATTAAAGTGTGCTTAGCTTAGAGATTGAGTTTTCCATCGTTATTCCTGCTTATCTTGGTTTTACGTTTGATGTCGCAGATGTCGACGCCTCTTCAAACATATATTGGTTACGCTGATGGTGCTTGTCGTAGTACACAGAATATTTCTTCCGTGCTTGCGTTATCTATTCACCTCTGATGAGTGGTATCTATGCATGGGTAAGCCTCGGTCAAACAACGAACAACATTGCAGAGTAAGTCAGTGGTGAGTTATTATCTGAATCTATTTCATTGGGATTCGGAGTTTGATAGTGAGGTTAGATTCTGAACTCGTTGTATTACAGCTTAATAGAGTATACGCCATTAGAAATCCAGTTTTATTAAGATTATTTTTGAGAGTGCGTCCCTTGGAACGTGAATTTGATTACATTGAATATCAGCATATTCCAAGATCTTTAAATACATTAGCAGATGCAATTGCTTCTCAAGTGTTAAGTAGACATGTGCAATGATCATACAAGTAAATTTAAAAACATTCCATAACATATGTAACAAGACAAGCCAATAATAACGATATCATATATATATAGGAGTGTGTCAAAAAAATACATCGTCTTCGATCATAGGTTGAAAAACACCTTATGATCGACAAAAATGATAAGTAAAAAAAGCAAAATGTCACATGTGACTACATAAGCGATCATCCCATCACTGGTGATGATCTCGATACGAAACCACTGCACGGGTCACCTTACAAATGAACCTCCTAAAAGGTCCTGGGACTCCAATCACATAGCGCTGAAGCCGACGAGGGATGCCGTCTATGCTAGTCTCGGGAATGTCCCCTATCAAGCGCTCTAGGTGACTCTCCAACTCAGCCAAGGACTCTTCTGATTCGTCCTGTGGGGCTGGAGTTGGCGCGAGTGCTTACTTCCTCTCGAAAGGCCGGAGAGCGGCTAGTCGCTGTGGACCCACATCTGCATTTAAAAAAAAATTATTACTATCAGTTTTGAGACGATATAAAAATAAAAAAAATTAACATTAGGAAAGTGTTGAAAATGATTACCTGAGTCATCCCACTGCTCTCCTCGACGAAGAGCCATGTCTGGGTCTCCACGAAAGTCAATCCCAGCATATGGAAAGTCCTGGATAGAAAAGACCTGATGTTCCAACCACTGGAAGAACTCAGGTTTGAAGCAGATGACCTCGGTCCCCTCGTCAGGATGATGGGCCATGACTGCGACCCATCACATCAGTCTTGGCTCTCGGGGATGCCTAGCTACAACTGTGAGGTGCTGTGGGATGAGCATATGAATCCTCTCCAGGCCAAAGCTGACGACTATAGCACCATAACCAAAAGTCTTTAGCCGTCCGTTCTTGGCCCTGGTCAATTGGCCCTTCACGTTGGCCAACACAGCATCGCACCAGTTGAAAATGATGCCCTGAAAGCAATCGACTGCCATACGCATCTGGGATTCGGTGGCAATGTGTAAAGCAGCAGCCCCGCAAAGTTGAGTAACAGTGAATGCAATTACCTTCAGTTCAAGAAGGGTTATGTACTTTATGTCTATCCCTTTGTCTCGAGACTGCCTGTTTGCAGTACTCTAATCGAAGGCATTGACGGACTGGCCACCCGCCCTAGCCCCGAACAGGGTCAAGTCAATGCCTCTCTTAGGCAAACCGGTCAAAAAAATATATGTCCGCCGGCTCAATCTCAAGCTGGTGGCCACCAATCAAGAAGCACTGGTCCTGGACGTTCCACCTATCAACCATCCACTGCAAGAAATCCACCTGAGCCCTCATGCTAGGAATGGCCCAGTATTTGTACAGTCCGCACTCCCTCAAAGCATCAAGCGAAGGTTGATGATTCCATGTGGCTGCATCCACATCCTCGTGCTGGCGTTCTCTCCAATCTAGCATGGTGTTTGTTATCACAACATCAGTACTGATGGCTGCTAATCAGTTAGACTCTATGTAACTATTTCAGACTAGACTCTTGGCTAAGGATTAGCCTCCCTAACCTGAGAGGGCTCTCTCAAAATAAACTACTGATTTATCATTAACACAAAGAGGGCTAACTCTTGAAATGAAAACTTAATAACCATGCTGGTTGGACATACAACATAATATTTCTTCCATTGGGCTCATGGAGTCAAACACCATTTCAGTAAACCATAAAACTACTCATTCATGGAAGTCAAGGCATGTAATGTTTAAACACTCAAAACATCTCTCAAATGAATTTCAACTCATAAATATACACAGGAAATCTGAGCAACTAGGTGAATTCAGAGTGATTGTATATCTATGGAGCTATAAAATATAAAGGATAAGACAAAACCACATACATTTTGAGCATTTGAACAAAGTATGAATCTTGAGAAGAAAAAGTAGTCTTTGCTATTACTGTAACAAGTCTTTTTACATAAGCCAATATAAACTCTGTTTTTTCATAAACATCCAACCTCTGTTACAACGATGATTCAGCTATATATAGCAACACAACTCTAACTAATCGATATTCCTCCTCCAGCATGAGGGGAATTCAATTCTGCCTATGATGACACCTGCTAACTTTTAACTAACTAATAATTATAGCTGACTATTAATTGACAGCGCTGGAATCCTAAAACAATTAAAATTTTAATTTTACTAGATCTTCTAGACTTCTAAATCAAATAGGACTCGAATTCTATAACAACCTTGATCTTCAATCATTTTCGTTCTATGACATCTGGAGTTTGGCTGAGATAGCTGTGATGAATCTTTAATGCTCCATGTTTGTCTTCAATGACACATCTTTTCTGTTACCCTGAAACATAGGCCCCTGTTTGTCGGTCCTTGATGTGCTGTTCCATTTTGGTCGTCCAACACTAGAAAGCAGATAACTAAGATCCAGTTGTTGATTCTTCATGAGGGATATGCGCCTTGGTCTTAGAAAATGTGTTCTTCCAATAATATCCTCTGACTTCGCATAACCCAGCTGTGCAAGAATACTTCTAACCTCTTCTTCTGAGATGCCTTAATGACAGAAATGACTCTGTCTGTGACTTGAGACCTATCCAAAAAGGTGCCCTTCGCTTCTTCATAGTGCCTTTGATGTTTCGTAGAAAATATTTCAATTGATTTCCTCTTTTCCTTTCCGCAAGTGAAGCTGCCACGCCAGCATATATGTGCACAGCAGGAAGATTGAATTCATAGATTATTTTAAAAGTTAGATCAAAGTTTTTTCCTCGACAAGAGTCTCAGCAACTTCAGATCTTCTTCTGAAAGTTTCAGGATCATTGGGATTTCCAAAAAGAGAATTCTTCCATGGAGGGCCATCCGCATCATTGAAAAATCGCACTACATCCATCTGATGAGCAACATACTGAACATCTGCAACATTTCCACTGCGAGAAGCAACCTGGAAAGCACTTTTTAAATGACCACACACCACACATGCCAAAACCTTCCTGTGGCTACTCTTTAGCATATCTATAAGCTTTTCTGGCCGTTCTTATGTTTATTAGCAAATACATTAATAGCTGCCCCGAGCACCTAGTCCCAGCCATCATCATCAACACATATACCGACTGTTATAGCCACACTCTATATCTGGAAGTGATCTGCTGTTCAAATCGAAAGCCTTTGATCCAGGATGTTTAACACAACCACATATTGCGCTCACTTTCTTATATTCAAGATCTTTTCAAACTTATCTCACATTGTTCCTAGGTCCTCCCTTCATCAAGAGTGGTCACTCTGTAGCCCACTTTATCAAGATGCTTTGCTAAAGAATCAGTGGTCTTCTTTGCGTTGATAAAAACAATTGTTGTCTTATCTCTCAAGTCATTTAACAATCTCTCTAGTCTTGAGATCTTCTCACCGTCCTTCAACATCATCACATGTTTAGTTATAAGTTCAGTTGCTTTGCCAACAGGACCTATGGTAACCGTAACAGGATTTCTACGATACTTGCGAGCTAACCGTTCCACATTACGTGGCATTGTTGCACTGAAAAGAACCATAGAAGCTTTTCTTGATGATGCACTGCCATCATCAGATATGTGAACCGTTCATTGTTTCTCTCTACTAGATGAACCATAGATTTGGAATCCTTGTCAATTTGCTTAATCGCAACCAACCACCTTCGTAGTGCCTGGACCCTGTCTGTTAGGATATTCCGACACATAGGAAATAGTTAAGTTCAACTTGGTCTAGTATAGAGTTAGGTATAGAGTTAGGTAAAGTGTGTTTCTTTACCGTTGTACATTTGTAACTTACAATCCGACGGTCACGATATGTAGTGATCCGACGGTTCATTCTCTCCTCGGTATTACCGACACTTGATCCGTGGCTTGACACCCGATTGGTCCATGAATTCTATTTAAAGCGCATGGAGGGTCATTTGTAGGTTAACCGTGCATGAGAGAAGCTTATGTAAATTTTCATTCTTTTATTAATAAATTGCCTGTAGTAGCCACGTTGGCGCAGGCCGTGGACTGTTTCCCTCTCTGAGGGTTTTAACCACGTCAAAATACTGCTGTATTGATCTGTGATCTGTTTGTGAGCGGTGTCTTCTGGTGTTCT
>APFE030629611.1:23622-96118 GCA_000404065.3 Pinus taeda
GGCAGTAAAAGTCCTGTTGATGGTAAAGAAGCAGAATCTTCTCATTCAAATCCATCAACCTCAGCTCCCGGTTCCGATCCACTACAGATCGAGAAACCTAACCCAGACTTAGTAATCAAACCGCCCACAAAGGGTGTACTTCGAAATTCTACTTTCAATCCACATGCGAGAGCGGCTCAGAACTACAACATTGTTGAGGATTTAGCTGTTTCACCCTCAGCAATGTCGGCTTTGGAAGTGTTGCAATCATGTCTATCACAGTGAAAATTACTTTTGTCGGCTATAGGAGTTGTTGATGCTCAGGACCCGAACCTTATAATCTTCAATCTAGAAAATAGTGCACTACGTCTACCTCATCAAATGGCTGTCCAGATTCTAGTGATAGTCAAAAAAAGACCTGTTCATAGGACTGTGATTGACGAGGGAGCTTCCACGTGCATTATGTCGATACAGTGTTGGAGATCGCTTGGTTCTCCTTCACTAATTCAATCCCCGACGATTCTTAAGGCCTTTGATGATCATGGGTTTCATCCTTTCGGCATTTTACAGGATCTACCTATAGGGGTTGAAGGTAAAACCGTTAATCTAGATGTGGAGGTGGTTGATGCCCCTCTATATTACAACCTTCTCTTGGGTCGTAGCTGGTCTTACGCTATGACAACTGTTGTCTCATCGGTCTTTCAGCTTATAAAGTTCCCTCACAATGGAAAGATCGTAACTATAGACCAGTTGTCATACTTTTCATCCAACCCAACCTCTGCTGAGAGCATTCAACATGTTGGTAAAGCGACGATCCCTTATAAGGATGTTGGTGTAGGGTTAGTTAAAGATTCCGGTTTACTGGGCACTTTTCCTTTCTCTCCTATCAATGCATCATCTTCTACTACAACCATTCATATGATTTCATCAGGAACCATTGTTAATGATGATCCTTGGATCATACCTTCTGAGACTGAGATAGACTCATTTGGTACTCTTATGCCTTTGAGTCTGTATGAACTTGCATATCAGACCGTGCCGACCCAATATCAACCCAAATCGACTTAATGAACGAAGTCCATGAAGAGTCATTTTCAACATCAAACTCGGAACTAAGAATGTTTTCCGAACTTGTTCAATCAGATGAGAAAATTCGTGAAATCCTGTGTGTCGATGAGTTACCATGGGAAGAACTACATCACAGATCTTTGTTTTTACCCGAGAGCGATCGTTTTGAAAACGATTTTTCATCAATCTTTACAACTGAATATGTTAAGGATTCTCAAAATCCAATGAAACATCCTGATTCCGAGTTAAATTTGGGAAATATTTCTAGAACTATTCCCCTTGACATTTCAGTTAAGCTTGGAATTATTGAAAACATTCATATAGGTGCCTCTTGTACAGACGATGAAATTAAAACATACAAGGCCCTATTTCAAGAATTTCGCAACGTGTTTACCTGGTCCTATGAGGAAATGCCAGGAATTGACCCAGCAATCGTAGTTCATGAAATTAAAACCTACCCAGACGCTAAACCCGTTCAACAACGTCTACGTCAGATTCACCCAAGAAAAGCTGCTGCAATTAAAGCAGAAGTTGAAAAACTGTTGAAAGTAGGTTTCATTTATCCAATCCCGTTAACGGATTGGGTATCGAATATTGTTCCCGTGAACAAAAAGCAAGGGACAATAAGAATATGTATCGACTATAGGAACATTAACCGAGCATGTCCAAAGGACAATTACCCTACACCCTATATCGATCAAATTATTGATGATTGTGCCGGCAGTGAAATTTTCTCCTTTATGGATGGCTTTTCCGGCTACAATCAAATCAATATTCTGCCTGTCGATCAACCAAAAACGACATCCATTTGTCCATGGGGAACATTTGCTTATTGAAAATTACCTTTTGGCCTTAATAACGCCGGGGCAACTTTTCAACAGGCTATGTCTTACGCTTTTCATGATATTAAACACATTGTGCAACCCTATCTCGATGACTTGCCTGCTCATTCCTTACATCAAGCTGATCACCTCGTCCATTTACGAGCAATTTTCATGAGGTGTACGCATTATCGGATTCGGTTGAATCCCCACAAGTGTGTTTTGCATTGAAACGGATCGATTAGTGGGATTTGTAGTTTCGAAAGCCGGCATTCGCGTCGATACTTCGAAGGTCGAAGCTATCATCAAATTGCCTCCTCCTTCGAGTCTTCGCCAACTCCAAAGTTTGCAAGGGAAAGAAAACTTTTTACGTCGATTTATCCCTAACTACGCCGAGATTACAAAAGGTTTTACCCAGTTGTTGAAACAAAATACTTCATTCTTTTGGGATGAGATAGCTGAGAAATTTTTCGATGCTTTAAAACATGTGTTAACCCATGCACCGTTGTTGCATCCTCCCAACTACAACCAGGACTATTACTTCTATCTCGTCGCTTCCTATTCCACCATTGGAATGGTATTAGTTCAGGAAGATCAATTCGGTACGGAACATGTGATATATTACCTTAGTCGCACGTTGAATCCAACTAAGCTAAAATACTCACATGTGGGGAAATTGGCATTGGCAGCTGTTCAAGCTGTCCAACGATTTCGTCATTACATTTTATTACGCAAAACTATGGTCATTTCCGATTGCAACCCTATGATCTATATTTTGACCAAGCAGTTGATGGGGGGCAAGTACTCCAAATGTATTGTCATCTTGCAAGAGTTTGATTTGGAATTTGAAAAGTCCAAGTCAAAGAAATCTTTAGTTTTTGCGGAACTTATGTGTGACTTCCCTCGTGTTGATTCAGAAACTATGGCGGAGGAGCCCATTGCAGACGAATCCTTGTTTTTGATCAGCACTTTAGATCCGTGGTATGGAGATATCATCACTTATGTCCAAACCCAAACCTTTCGGTCTGATCTTTCACGATCCGACCGTCGAAAAGTTCGATTCCAATCCCAGCAATACAAAATTATTGGGGATACTCTTTATCGCCTGGGGGCAGACTCGATTTTTGACGTTGTCTCACTCATGAGGAAGCCGAGAGGGTTTTAAATGACTGTCACTCTGGAGCATGTGGCGGTCATATGTCTGGGTATGCCACTGCCCAAAAGATATTGCGCACTTGCTATTTCTGGCCGTCTTTGTTTAAAGACTCTATTACTGCGGTCCGAAAATGTCACAATTGTCAAATTTTTGACCGAAAGATGTGCGCTCCACCTGCTCCTCTTCACCCTATAATTGCGTTGGTCCTTTTTTGAAATGGGGTATCGATTATATTACATGTAACCCTCACTCGGTCGGGGGGCATGCGTACATTATCCTTGCGATAGATTATTTTACTAAGTGGGCCGAGGCGATGCCTACATTTGAGGCAAACGGAAAAACAACTGCAATTTTCGTATTCAATCATATAATTTCTAGGTTTGGTGTTCCACAAGCGATTATTTACTGACCATGGGCGTCATTTTCGAAACGTTATGATGACAGAACTTACAGACCAGCTTGGCTTGCGCCATGACAGTTCAACTCCTTATAATCCACAAGCTAATGGTCTGGTTGAAGCTATCAACAAATTCTTAGTCATCATGATCCGACGGATCATTGGGATTCATCGGTCGAACTAGCACAACATGTTATTCTCAGCGCTGTGGGCATACCGAACCTCAGTCAAAACATCAACAGGGTTCACTCCTTTCCAACTAGTTTATGGTTTGGAAGCCGTGCTACCTATTGAATGCGAAATCCCGTCATTGCGAATGCCCATCGAATTACTTCCAGCTACTTCCGAAGAAGAAAGACGTTTATTATACTTAGCTCAGCTAGATGAGAATCGCCGCGATGCTGCATTAGCGATCGAATCTCATGCCAAATGTATTAAGGCTCAGTATGATCGAAATGTAACCCTCGAAATTTTTCAGAAGGAGATTTAGTCCTCTTGTACGATCCAGCGAATGATAAATTGGGCGCTGAAAAATTCGTGCCTATGTGGCATGGTCCTTTTGTTGTCAAGCGAAAGCTAGTGAAAGGGGCATATGAGTTGGTAGACTTTGACGGGGTCTCTTTAGGTAAACCCAAATGGTCTTTACCTGAAGAGATATTATGCTTAAATCGAGTGTGAAGATTTGTTAATTAGGTTAGTTTTTCTTTTAGCTAGTGTGTTTTATATTAAAGTGTGCTTAGCTTAGAGATTGAGTTTTCCGTCGTTATTCCTACTTATCTTGGTTTTACGTTTGATGTCGCAGATGTCGACGCCTCTTCAAACATATACTGGTTACGCTGATGGCACTTGTCGTAGTACATGGAATATTTCTTCCGCAGCTTGGGTTATGTATTCGCCCTCTGACGAGTTGGTATCTATGCATGGGGTAAGCCTCGGTCAAACAACGAACAACATTGTAGAGTATAATGCAGTGGTAGAGTTATTATCTGAATCTATTTCATTTGGGATTCGGAGTTTGATAGTGAGGTTGGATTCTGAACTCGTTGTATTACAGCTTAATAGAGTATACACTATTAGAAATCCAGTTTTATTAAGATTATTTTTGAGAGTGCGTCTCTTGGAACGTGGATTTGATTACATTGAATATCATCATATTCCAAGATCTTTAAATACATTAGCAGATGCAATTGCTTCTCAAGTTTTAAGTACACATGTGCGATAATCATACAAGTAAATTTAAAAACATTCCATAACATGTTTAACAAGACAAGCCAATAATAAAGATATCATATATAGGAGTGTGTCAAAAAATACATCGTCTTTGATCATAGGTTGAAAAACACCTTATGATCGGCAAAAATGATAGATACAAAAAGCAAAATGTCACATGTGACTACATAAGCGATCATCCCATCACTGGTGATAATCTCGATACAAAACCACTGCACGGGCCACCTTACAAAGGAACCTCCTAAAAGGTCCTAGGACTCCAATCACACAGCGCTGAAGCCGATGAGGGATGTCGTCTATGCTCGTCTCGGGAATGTCCCCTGTCAAGCGCTCTAGGTGACTCTACAACTCAGCCAAGGTCTCTGCTGATTCGTCCTATGGGGCTAGAGCTGGCGCAAGTGGTTGCTTTCTCTCGAAAGGCCGGAGAGCGGCTGGTCGCTGTGGACCCACATCTGCATTTTAAAATTATTGCTATCAGTTTTGAGACGATATAAAAAATAATAAAAATTAACATTAGGAAAATGTTGAAAATGATTACCTGAGTCATCCCACTGCTCTCCTGGAGGAAGAGCCATGTCTGGGTCTCCACGAAAGTCAATCCCAGTATATGGAAAGTCCTGGATAGAAAAGACCTGATGTTCCAACCACTAAAAGAACTCAGGTTTGAACCGGATGACCTCGGTCCCCTCGTCAGGATGACGGGCCATAACTGCGACCCATCGCATCAGTCTAGGCTCTCGAAGATGCCCAGCTACAACTGTGAGGTGCTGTGGGATGAGCATAGGAATCCGCTCCAGGCCAAAGCTGACGACTATAGCACCATAACCAAAAGTCTTTAGCCGTCCGTTCTTGGCCCTAGTCAGTTGGCCCTTCACATTGGCCAACACAGCATCGCACTAGTTGAAAACGGTGCCCTGAAAGCAATCGACTGCCATACGCATCTGGGATCCGGTGGCAATGTGTAAAATGGCAGCCCCGCAAAGTCGAGTAACAGTGAATGCAATTACTTTCAGTTTAGGAAGGGTTATGTATTTGATATCTATCCCTTTATCTCGAGACTGCCTGTTGCATTACTCTAGTCGAAGGCTATCGATGGAGTGGCCACCTGCCCTAGCCCCGAACAGGGTCAAGTCAACGCCTCTCTTAGGCAAACCGATCAAAAAATATATGTCCACCGGCTCAATCTCGAGTTGGTGGCCACCAATCAAGAAGCACTGGTCCTGGACGTTCCACCTGTCAACCATCCATTGCAAGAAGTCCACCTAAGCCCTCATGCCAGGAATGGCCCAGTATTTGTACAGTCCGCACGCCCTCAAAGCATCAAGTGAAGGTTGATGATTCCATGCGGTTGCATCCACATCCTCGTGCTCGCGTTCTCTCCAATCTAGCATGATGTGCTTCCTACATCAAGCCAAAAGATCTATTAGCATGCTAGAAAATTTTTTCTTTGGTCCAATTTTGAGGATTTTTGGTTCGAAACCCTTGCGCCGGGGTATGCACCCTGCCTTTAGACACAGGGCGTGGGACCGCACTTTGTCCGAAGGGAAGGTGCGGACCCCAACCTTTTTCCCAATGGAGAAAAAGTCGAGGTCCGCAGGTTCGCAGTGGTGGACCTGCGTACCCCGAGCGCGGGTTTTGCGCCCAAAAACCCTCCTAAAAAATCAAATAAATGACTAAAATGAAAAACTAAACGGATGAAAAACAAGAGAAGGATGATGTGGATTACCTGGTGAAGATGGCGTCCGATTCCGACGGTTGGATTCTCCGCAATCCTCTCGGGAAGTTTTCAGAGCAAAAGCACTATTTCCTCTCCAAATCACAAATGGTAAAAATGAATTGTAAAAACCCCTTTTTATAAATTTTTTGAGTAAATAAATTTCAAATTTGTTTATGTTTCACTTTAAAAAGGTATTATTTCGACATTTTTATCCCTTTCAAGCAGGTATGAGTAATGTTTGTGTTTTTGTGCAAGATAACAGGATTATTCAGGCAAAATCGATCATTTTTCAACCAGAGTCACCTTTTAAGCCCTTTTCTGACTCCTAAAACATGAAAAGATTGCCGAGTTTCTCTTTTAAACTCGTTAAAACAGAATTAAAAGACGGTCAATTTACAACTCTTTTTGACCGTAAAAACATAAAAAGATCGCTAGATTTTTGTCGTTTCAAATTCGATATTGGTTATAAAATGACGTGTCGTTGGTCGCTTTTTTACTTTTTCGGATCAAAGACACTAATAACGAAAAGTATTCCTTGGTCGTAAAAGATCAAGCGGTTCTCTCAAGTATTATTTTATACTTTTTCGGGCTTGGGAGACACAAATTTACGAAAAAGTCAAACCCTGGAGTCTTCTTTAGTTTTTCAGACTCTCTAAAAATGAAAAACGCCGAGTTTCTCCTATACTGGACTCGTTAAAATTCGACAGTAAAGGACCTGTTCCATTACAAATAGGAACGAACCACTCCTTCTTAGGGTTCGCATTTAAAATAAGTTGGACTCACCCGAAGGGTGAGCTTATAATCAAGCATATGTTATCCTCCTCAAAATTGTAAAAAATAAAGAGGTACTTGCCAGAAATGGTGGGGGAAAAGAGAGAAAAGTGAGTCTGTTTGTCATACTTTATAACCACTCTTGAACACGACACTTTCATTCACCTGGGTTGGGAAATCCTTTACCTAACAGTTGATCGAACCATATTGAAAGTCTTCATCCGGTTTCTGGGTATTAACTTTGGGTCAATCATCACCAAACCATCTATCCTGTCGTTATGTGTTCAAGAGCTCAGTGCAAATAAGCCATTCATCTGCAAAATGTCTGTCATCCATCTTCACCATCCCTGAGTCAGTCCTTGCAACTAAATTTCTTCAACTTGATCTATGATTTCGTGTCGTGAGCTTTCTTATGACGGATCGCTTTCTATCGACTTCAACTCATTATCTAGAAAGATGATCTAGGAATCATCAGTACCTTGAAATCTGCATGCCTCAATGGCAGGTTTCTCGCCTTTGACGACAATTTACATCATCGGCTTTCGATCAAAGGATTCCATGACATGTTTGACATCAACACATCTTATTACATTTCATGGATTGTGCTGGGTACTTTGAGAGCCATTGTCATTATTGGTGGTTTCTCTCATGCTTGTTAACAATTTACATCATTGACTGGTAATCAAGCAGTTTCTACCATGTTCGACTTCGACACATACAATCGCATGGATAGAATCATACTGTTTCGGGACGTAGAAATGAAGACCCTGGATCTAGTTTCCACCATCTAGGT
The DNA here is from genome assembly GCA_000404065.3 of Pinus taeda. NCBI lineage: Eukaryota > Viridiplantae > Streptophyta > Pinopsida > Pinales > Pinaceae > Pinus > Pinus taeda. The sequence goes on from APFE030629611.1 coordinate 31,555, forward strand.
TGCGAGGAATTTCGTATTCATTATATTATGGACTATTCATAAACAGATGGTTGCATCCATACTGTGTCCACATGTGTCTGTACTTATGATGTGTTACGAGATCATTCCTATATCAGAGCAGTAGTTAGTCTTCTAGTCAGTTTTCAGTCTCTTAGTCAGTTTTATCTAAGTATGGAATCCTACCTCACGATGATATGAATATCATATATATATTTTGCATTGAATGTTTTTACAGGTTCCAACCGGGCTCTCCACAAGATGATCCTCGAAATGATAAAGCACTTCACTCTTCCTATATGATAAATGAAAAATCCTCATATACTACAGACTTCACACTTTAGGGGGCAATCTGTTACACAAACATATCGTCACCTTGATTATTTGCAGTCGGTGTAGGCCTATCATTACCTATACCAGCTTCCTAAGCAAGTCTTAAACCTCAGCTCTTCAAAACAAGCTTGAGAAATAAGAGAAAGACATAAAAAAGCAATATAACTCTGGTTCCGCACTTTCTCTTACTTTTTCCTGCGGGCCCACACCTTTTGTTCAAGTTATCTGCGTACTTATACGCTTTGTATGTAAAGGGGAGGGTGCGTACCCCTGTAAAAGTCAAAAGGCGCAATCTCTATCTTAAAAAACACATCTTGGGTTAATTCTAGAGTTTTCTAGAAGCATTTGTTACATGGATTGCTCGCTCCAAGTGGTTCATGAATCCCATCATAGTAGGAACTAATCCCTTGTTGAGAAGAGATATCCCTTTGAAGGAGGACTCTATCCCTTTGAAGGAGGAGCTGGTAACTGATCTCCATTGCACTATAAATTGAGGCATTGAGTCAGTGGCCAGGGAGGTTAGAAGCTGAACTTTTGAGGGTAAATGCTAGTGAAATCAAGACTTCCTATTTGAGCTTAAGAGGAGAGATCACATACCTTTTTGGCCCCATTAGGGAGTGAGTGAAGCTTGTCAAAGTAGAGGAGACTTCTTGTTGGACCCTGGAAGGAGCTTGTACAGCGTCAAGGCAAAGGTTGTAAGGTTCTTTTCTTTTGAATTAATACAATCAAGCTCATTTTTCTCAACAAGTATCTTATGCTATTTGTTTCATGGACTCCTTGACTTTCATGTTAAATATGTTTTATAATATTGGATATTCAGGTGCTATTTAATTGTTTTCCTTGTTTGTGCTTGCATGTTTGCGACGAAGGAACTTACTTGGATCAAAGGAGCGAAGGCATCTCCAAACTTGCGTTGGACATGAGGTAGGCCCTTAAACACATTTGTTTGCCATTATTTATAAAGCGCATTTAGAGAAAGATAGTGTCTGGTTGGTTTGTTTTTCATTAGGCTTCATTAGATTCTAGGAAGGTCTGTCTTGTCCGCAAGATCGACTAATTCTGCGTGACACATCTTCTTGGCAAAACCCTGCAACTTGCATTCCATTAACAAAGAAATGCAAATACATGCAACTTGATATAATGCATTTTCAAAAAGACATGCAATCCTAACTGGATAAGAATTCTAACCATTTCTTACCAATCCATTTCAAAGGAAGTACCTTTGTTTGCACATTAGCATCAACATGTGAATCATCTTGAAACAAATCATTCATGGAATCTTTCTTTCCATTTCTACCATTTTCTCTTTCCACCTTCTTCAAGTTTCATGGAAGCATTGTTGGATTCAGAGTCCAACACGTTTCAGCAATGTGTCCTTGATTATGGTAGTAGGTGCAACACATGTGCATCCTCTTGACAACATGATTTGCCTTGTCCAATGGACCTTTGGCTTCTTGCTTCCCTTCAGAATTTTCTTGTACGTGGTCATTCTCTTCCAACATCTACAAACCTTATGGTTATCCAAACCACAAAAGGGACATGCAATTATTTTCCCACACTTAATATGGAAATGTATCATGCTGAACGTAATCAAAACGAATATGGTTAGAATGATATTTATACCTTTCTCTTTCACCTTTATTGCCTTCTTGAGGAGGTGAATTTAATGAAGAATTAGCTCCCTTTGGAACATCATCAACCTCTTCAATGGTTTCCGAGTTTCCACAACTCTTTTGTTCAAGTGCATACTGATATACACCATCTTTCTGCAAAGTATGCTTCACACTATTGCATTCCTGAAGAATAAAATCTTCACACTCTTGAGGTAGAAGACCTGAAATGAAACTCCTTAGAGTTGTTTCTATGGCCTTCATGGTAGCTTTGGAACTTTCTCCATAAGATTGTCCATAGCCAAGACCCAAATGCTTAGGCCTTCCCTCAACTATTATTGGCTCAACAATACCTTGTGCATATTTGCCCAAGCCTTTTCCTTCATAGCCCATCTTGGACATTAACTTGCACCCTATGCGTCTGGTATGTTTTTCAAAAGGACCAACAGAAAGATTCTTAGAGGAATTTGAATACAAACTAGAATTATTTACCTCTTCTTCAAGTTGATATTTGACTAAGGATTCTTTTGTAACAAAGAGTTGTGTCTCCAACTCGTGCATTCTTTCCAGGTTCATATTTGCAACATGAACATGTCTCTCCATTTCCTGCAATTTGGTAGAAAGAAAATGCTTCTCTTCCTTCATGGAATTCAACTTCTCTCTAAGTATGATGCTCTTCCTTCCATCCTCATACATTTCTCTCACCATATCCATCATGGTGAACAAATCTTGCTTCCTGTCTTCATCAAAGAATCTTGTGAAGAAAGCAGAATTTGAGGACTCACTTGTAAAAGTTATCATTATCAGAATGAACAAAAGATCTTCAAGCAAGATTAACAAAGATATTATTCAAGCAACCTTTTGCAATAAACATCTTGTGCTTCAAGGATTGCTTTGAGTTCCTTTGGGATAAGAAGAGTGCCTTCAGCCCTTCTTCCTTCTTGACCTTTCCTGGACTTAGCTAACAAAAGCTTTCCCCAAACATTTGCAAACTCAAACAATACTCAGCTTACAAATAATCAAACAACAAAATCCTTGCTAATATCTGAACACCTTTCAAGCCAAACAAGCATATATTGGTACCACTTCCATCATGATACCACCTGCTTCATGGTATAACCAGTTTTGATATCACCTTCTTTGAAGGTGGGGTTAATCAACCTTGGGCTCTGATATAATTGCTATGATACCACCTGATCTGAAATGGGGCACTAGAGGCTTCTTGTCAGCTTGCAAGAACCTCTCCCACTCCAAAGCTTATATATATTCCCAAGACTATGCTTACGATTAACCAGTTTCATAATTAAAAATGCTTGAAATAGGTGTATGCTTGTGTTTGTACTTTAATTGTTCATGTGCCTTAACTTCATTTGCTGTGATGTAAAATACATATAACATTAATTAAAGCAGAAACTAAGCAAACTCATAGGGCAACAATATAATATGGATTTCACCCTGATATCTTGGGCTATGTCTCCTTCAGCTCTAATCAACTCGATTAGGCTCTTTGGGGTAATGGTTAAATTCTTTTACAAGCTCCATGCTCAACTCCATTGGTTTACAACTGAACCTATGGGTTTAGAATACCATCTTATCCTGCTGCCTGTCCTTTAGTTGCAAATAGATCTATGCTTCTTTGGACTTGACTCTTTCAGTCAGTGCTTTGAGCTTCTTGAGCTTCTGGCCTCTCTGACTCCCTCAGAATTCTTTCACTATCTCTAGAATCCTTCTTCTATCTTTAGTACAATAGTAACCAACAATAGCTTGATCATTTGACCCTCTTTGTTTTCCTGAACTTCATTGTAGCTTCATGGCTCTTAGAATTCTGTTTGAGCTCTCTGGCTCTGTAGCTTTACCTCTCTAGCTAACTAGCTCTGGCCCTAAGCTCTCTAGCTCATCTGGCTCTAGCTCTCTTAGCTCTCTGGCTCTATTCCTCTAGCTCTGCCTCCAACCTTTGGTGGCTCTGCCTGTCCTTGGCCCTTTGGCTCTGAAGCTCTAAGGCTTTCTGGTTCTTGGCACTCAAGTTCTCGGGCTCTCTATCCCTTTTGTGTTTTCCTCGACCTCCAAGCAACTCTCGACAACCTTCAACTCTTTGTGTTATCTCTCGACCTCTACACATCCCTGTCAATTCTATTCTCTGTGTTTTTGTAACACATTGGTTACAGTCCTTCATCATTGAAGAACCTGACTGTTTCATCACAAGAATTAGTTTTCAATTGGAAAGGAACTGGTGCTGCGAGAAACCTGGTCATTTTGCGTTCCTCTAGCCGAAATAGCCAAATAACATAAATACACAGGAAATGCATGCAAAACGCATCATTTCCTTTAGCTTGCACTTCACATATATGCAATCACATCTATAAACACATTGGGTCTGCCATTCTATCACAAATCACAATTGCATAGGTGTATGGTGAAAAACAACCCAATACATGGGAAATACATAGAAATCCTGTAAATCCAGATTTCAAAAGTTATGAAATCGTGCTTATAAACTCTATCAGGTCTTCCTTTTATCTACATATCGCAATTGCATAGGCGGGAGGTCAAAACCTCAATATACGGGAAATACAAGGAAAATCCGAATAAACTGGATTTCAAAATTTATGAAATCACGTCCATAATTCCCATCGAGTCTACCTTTTATCGGCATATCGCAAGTAGTATATTGCAATGTGCATTGGCCCTTTGTATCGAGGATCACCGATTTCCGATATCAGCGTATCACTATCGGCCCCCTTGCATCAGCACAATCACTGATCCCATATTAGCATATCGCAGTGCTATAGCTCGGGGGTCTCCCCTTTGACTATGTTGATCGTTGATTATATATATATTATATTAATATATATATTATATATATATAATATATATATATATATAATATATATATATATTAATATATATATAGATATATATATCACTGATTGCATCATTGCTTGCCGCTTCATCGCAATCGCAAATCGGCTCACCCGGGGATTCGATATCACATGCAGGCCTACCTCTGATGCGATATATTGGAGATTGTTAATTGGGGGTCCGTTCGGCCTTTGGTGTAAGTCTTCCCTTTGCCTTTGTCCGATGAAATTTTCTTAAGGAACACATATAAATCCTTAAGCCCATTTTTCTAAGAAATGCCTCCTTTTCTAAGGATAATAGGGAAACTTCTTTTTGTGATAAATCCTTCATCTGGAGCCCATTTTCGCCGATTCAAATTGACGTAGATTCAAAACGGAGAGATCTTTGTAATGAGACTATTTCCAAGAGCATCCCTTAACTTTCATCCAACCCAAATTTACAAAGGGTTTGTGACATTTAGCAGCTTTTACCTCTTATATGAAATCTTTTAGACTTAGAGGTTTATTCAAGATCCATTTTGGATCACAACCTCAAATGAGTCTAGGGGGCACTGCTTATCCTAGAGGTCATTCTACACCACAGACTAACAATCCCCATAGAAATCTACATTACAATGCCATACCCCAAGGCAACTACTATACCACACAAACTGTGTATAATATTGGGAATCAAATGATGGGAGTACCGCAAGGATCCTCCTGTCATATGTCATCGCCTTGGTCCGATTCAGGAGCATCACACACTCTGCATTTCTTGGAAATTATTGATATCCCCGTCTTGTAGAAAATTACAAATGACCCCATCTATCATAACTTACTCTGGCCACCAATCCTGCATAAAATATTGACAGACATCCCTAAGTTTGGAGGGAAATAAGGGGACGATCTGGGTACCCATATCACCGCCTATCATCTTTGGTGTGTTTCCAACTCCATGTTGGATGATAGTATCCAGTTACGTATTTTTCCCCACACCCTCACTGGAAACACAGCCAAGTGGTACATCGAGTTACCAAATGCTTGAGTCAATACCTTTGACGCTCTAGCGATGAAATTCTTAACTTCCAACTACCCATTTGCTATGAAACTGGGACAGGACTCCTCACTTCATTATGTCAAGATACCGCCACCCACACCATTGTTCATATACATGAATGGAGATGTAGGTGGAGGTTAGTCAAAGCTCCCCTCCCAGACTATCTCTTAGCTATTGGTTTTGCAAGTCTCTACTCCACCAAATCGTTAAGGATGTCGCCTTCGGTGGTGCGGTCATAGAAGACCAACCCATATGTCATGCTCAACACTTAGATCTGATATATTTGTAGTCTAGTACTCATTACGACATAATCCCCAATGCCCCTTGCAAATCCAATTCTTCAACTACTCAGCAACCCCGAGTGCATGCAGATGGTATTATTGGTGCAACCTCCAGGGTTGTTGTAAAACAACTCAGTGGTCACATTGCTCAGATGTCAATGGACCCCTTTAGCTAATCGACTGCTCTTCCTACTACCACGATAAAATTTGTGTTGTCTATGCAAAAACCCAGTGGTAAGATCAAGAAGAATAAGAAAAATATTGCTCCTTCTAAGGAACAGGGAACAAAGTAGCAAAACCCAAAGCAGAAGGTTGTTGGGCCTGCCAAATTCCCTTGCAAAATCTGTGCTAAAGACCTCATGACCTATCACTGCCCCCGTCTTCAGGAATGCAAAAATTGCATTGCTAAAAAGGATACTGGTAGGACCCCTATTTTCTTGAATAATCCTTCCCCCACTCAATAGTAGCAACACCTTATTACAAACCAACCCCAACCCTAGCAAGGGGGAAATGGTGGTTTGCAACATCCTTTAGCTGGTGAAGGACCCTCTACCATTTACACCTTTGAAATGGTAGATCTACAAACAAGAACCAAATCTTATGGAGCTCCTCCCACTCATGCAGAGGAACCTTCCTCAAGTCGAAACCCACTACCGCCTAATGATTTTCATATTAAAAGGTCGGTTTCTGACTTTGTGATTCACCCCACTATGGGGCACTTCGACATACAACACACAATACATCTATGCATGCCACCCCAAACTACAACATTGTAGAAGACTTGGCACAAGTACCATCAGCTATGTTGGCACTCGAAGTATTACAAACATGTCCAGCACAAAGGAAAGCTTTGATTTTGGCCATTGGTGGAATCGACCCACAGGATTCCATGCTTGCAATTTTCGATATGGAAGACTGTCAACCTCCCCTTTCTCACTAGCTTGCATTTCAAGTGCAAATCCTTCAAAAGGTAAAGGTATACATAGAATTGTCATTGACGAAGATGCTTCTACCTGCATCATGTCGGCTTCATGTTGGCTCGCTTTGGGTTCTCCAACCCTATCCCCATCATCGAATTCCCTTAAAGCTCTCGATGGCTACACTTTCATCCCAAAAGGTTACCTAGCTAGCTACCCCATCACCTTGTATGGAAAAACATTAATGGTGGACATCGAAGTTGTAGATAAAAAGTTTGACTATAATCTCTTGCTGGGTCGCAGTTGGACGTATGCCATGATGGCCATTGTGTCTACTTTCTTTCGCACCATCCTATTTCCATTGGATGGAAAGGTAGTCACAGTGGACTAGCTGCCCTTTTGCACCCTTGATTTTCCCCATTACCAAGCAGCTTTGTACCCCTAGTAGGTTTTGTACCTGACTCTTATGTCAGTATCGGTGCCAGTCTACTAAAGACTTCTTCCCTGATGGGTTGTTTCCCTCTTCAGCCACCAAAGGTTCCACAGAAAATCAATATGCTTTCATCCATTCCTCATGAAATGATCTAGATTTAAACAAGAACACAACAAATTATATAGATAAGCATAAATACAGATATGCGGCGGAAATAATACTTCATTTGATTAATGCAAAACACTGAAATATGCTTACAAATAGAAATGGAAATAAACTAGTTAGGGCGATGGCAGCCTATCTCTAACAAGAAATGTGGCAGCTACATGCCTTTGAACTGTGTTACAATGAGGGTCAAAGGCCTATTTATTTTTGAGAAATAATGAAAAACCCTTAACATCCCAAAACCTAACCCTAGAAGATGAAACGCCAAATTGTGGGCCCTGTTTTGGGTAAGTTGGTACATCAACTTCCCGAGGTCGTAACTTTGGCACCCGATCTTCGTTTGACGTGTACAATAGCTCGTTAGAAAGATCTATCCAAGAAATAAAACTTTGAGAAGAGAAAAATTAGTTCATGGCCCCATGTTGCTCCCAGGTTGCCCAAAAACCTTCGTTTAGGGCCTCAAAACAGCTCTAGAAGTCCAAATGGGATAGGTGGGTGGCTACCAACATCCATCTATATCATTCCTCCCCTCTAAGGACACAATGGTCCCCATTGCATTGAGTTCCTCCATCTGCTGAACTTGGTCTTTGGTGAGCTGTTCTGCAATCCTTGATGTGTCTAGTAATGGTTAGAAACATGGTCGAGGGCTTTCCACATTGAACACTTGGTGCAAGTAAAGGAATGGAGGAATGTTGTGCTCTAAAGCATTATTTCCCATAGCCTTGGTAATGGTGTAAGGACCATGTCGGTGTGGTCAGAGCATCTGATGGGCTCTTGTAAGGCATTATTTCTGCAGATGCAACCAGACTTTGTTGCCCAGCTGAAGCTTGTGTGGTACCCGTGTGGGTGAGGAGAAGTTGTTCCTATGTTCCATCATGACCATATCCCTTTGCTAAAAATTCTACGTGGAGGAACCCTTCGCGGGGGTCATGGATGTGGTGATGATCTTCCCCTTACTTTGGGAATGAACCAGATAGAAAATGAACTTCCTAGTCTAGGGGATGAGCTTGCTGCCTTTCTTAGCAGAGACCAAAGAGGTGGTCGTAGGTGGGGCTACCTTTGATATCCTATATAATGAATTACCCAAAGTAATAATGATAGTGTAAGGCCTTAACGCATACACAGCATGTCGTCTCCACAAGTATGGCTTGCCAAATAGTACATCACAAACATCCACAGGTGCAACATCACACAATATCTCATCGTTGAAGGGCTTGATGTTGTGAGTAAGGCGGCACTGTTCGTGAACTCAAAGATCTCATCCTTGATGAATCCACCTGATACTATACGGTTGTGGGTGTGTTGTAGTCGGTAGGCCCAACCACTTCATGACCTCTGCTGAAATGAGGTTCTTTTGGCTGCCACTATCGACAATGAATTGCAGCAGTGAACTCTTCACCCACATCTGTGAGTGGAAAATATGCTCCCCCTCCTCTAGATCTTCAGGTTCATTCTTTTGGATCTTGGTGGTGACAAGAGTGGCGCTGGGATCTGCATCAATGATTTTCTTCCTTCTTCAATTACCCTTGTTAGGTTCTGACTCATGGTTGAAACATGCATATGATTCTAAAGCCTTCAACTTGACAACCAAGGACCGCTTAGTCTGACACTCACTTGTGTTGTGAGTGGGATTCTTGTGGAAATCACACCACGTTCCTGTGTCCTTCTTCAATTTCGTGGTGTTGTTCTTTTCTTGCAGCTTTGACGGGTTGTCTTGGGTCACCCTGCCTTGGCTTTGTCCTTTGGTCTTCGGAATTGTAGATCCAATGTTTTTCTTTTTCTGTTTGAACTTTTTCTTGATTTTGACAGCACATTGGAAACTGAAAAACTAAAAGAGACAGTTGCGAGGGTCCAAATGGGATAGGTGGGTGGCCACCAAAATCCATATAGATAATTCCTCCCCCCTTAGGAAGCAATGGTCCCCATTGCATTGAGTTCCTCCATCTACTAAAGATGGTCTTTGGTGAGCTGTTCTGCAATCTCTAATGGGTCTAGTAATGGTGGGAAACATGGTCAAGGGAGTCCCACATTAAACACTCAGTGCAAGCGAAGGAATGGAGGAATGTTGTGCTCCAAAGCATTATTTCCCACAACCTTCGTAATGGTGTAAGGACCATGTCAGCATGGTTGGAGCTTCTAATGGGCTCTCGTAAGGCATTATTTCTGTAGATGCAACCAGACTTTGTTGCCCACCTCAAGCTTGTGTGGTACCCCTGTGGGTGAGGAGAAGTTGTTCCTATGTTCAGTCATGACCGTATCCTTTTATTGCTGTTGTTGTGTGGAGGAACCTTTTTAGGGGTCATGGATGTGGTGATGATCTTCCCCTTACATTGGGAATGAACCAGACAGAAAATGAATTTCCTAGTCTAGGAGATGAGCTCACTGCCTTTCTTAATAGAGATCAAGAGGTGGTGGTAGGTGGGGCTACTTCTGATATCCTGTATAATGAATTACCTGAAGTAATACCGAGAGTGGAAGGTCTTAACTCATACACAACATGTCACGTCCATAAGTATGGCTAGCCAAATGGTACATCACAAACATCCAGAGGTGCAACATCACACAATACCTCGTTGTTGAAGGGCTTGATGTTGTAAGGAAGGTGGCACTACTGGCGAACTCAAAGGTCTCATCCTTGGTGAAGCCACCTGATACTATACGGTTGCAGGTGTACTATAGTCAATAGGCCCAACCGCTTCATGACCTTTGCTGAAATGAGGTTCTTTTGGCTGCCACTATAGATAATGAATTGTAGCGGGGAACTCTTCACCCACATCTGTGACTGGAAAAGATGCTCCCCCTCCTCTAGATCTTTGGGCTCATTCTTCTGGATCTTGCTGGTGGCAACAATGGTGTTGGGCTCTGCATCAATGATCTTCTTCCCTCTTCCATTCCCCTTGTCGAGTTCTGACTCACCGTCGAAACATGCATCTGATTCTGAAGCCTTCAACTCGGCAACCAATGATTGCTTGCTCCGACACTCACTCGTGTTGTGAGTGGGACTCTTGTGGAACTCACACCACTTTCCTATGTCCTTCTTCAACTTTGTGATGTTGTTATTTTCTTGCACCTTCGATGGGTTGTCTTGGGTTACCGCGCCTTGGCTTTGTCCTTTGGTCTTCGGATTTGCATATCCAAAGTCTTGCTTCTTCTGTTTGAACTTTTGCTCGATTTTGACAGTGCATCGTTACGCCATGCTGAGAGAGGAGATGTTCAGGAACTCCATTTCTTCATGGATGTACCTGTGTAGGAAACCATGGTATTTTTGTACCAAATGAAACTTAGAATTGTTGATACCCAACTGTGTGCGAAGGGTACGAAAAAGGTTTGTGAACTCTGGCACATATTGGTCCCTTCCCTGCCACAACATGGTCCACTTTATGTATTTGTCCACATAGCTTTTGACAGGGTAGTACTACTCCTTCATGGCATATTGAAATGAATTCCAAGTGGGTGCAGCTAAAAATACTGAGCCTGTGCTTTCATCCTTTTCCTCGCAGTAGGTTTCCCACCAGTCCTTGACGTGGGGGGCTGCTTTGAGAAGAGCGAAAACAATATTTTCTTGACTCAAAAATTCATCAACAGAAAAATACACTTCTAGCATATTTAACCATTTCTATGGCATCTGCATGTATCTGACCCTCAAATATGGGGATTTTAAAATTAACTTGTACCTTAAAGGGTGTGGCATTCCCAGAGTAGCTGTTGGAAAACGACGCATCGCCTTTGGGTAGCCGCTGAAGGATCTGTGCAAAGATTTCCATCATTGTGTTCCTTTGTTGCTCAAGTTCTTCTTTGAGCAAGATTTTGATAGGATCTCCTACCACTTAATATTTCTTCTCATCTTCTATGGGAGGCTGTCGGGATTTGCAAGGCTAGTTTTTCAAAGGTTCGACTAGTTCAAGCCCTAACTCCTAATATGCAGATCTCGTTGGGGACATGGAAAGAAAAATAGACAAAAAGAAAACCGCTATAATACCACTTATTTGGATTTAAATAGGAACACAACAAATTATAGATATAACCATAAACACATAGATGTAGCAGAAATAATACTTCATTTCATTAATGTAAAATATTGAAATATGCTTACAAACAGAAATGGAAATAAAACAACTAGGGTGATGTAGCTTATCTATGAGAAGCGATGTGATGGCTACATGCCTCTGAACTATGTTACGATGAGGCTTGAAGGGATATTTATTGTTGAGAAACAATGGAAAACCCTTAAGATCCCAAAACCTAACCCTAGAAGATGAAACGCCAAATTGTGGGCCCCATTTTGGGTAAGTTGGTACATCAACTTCCCGGGGTCGTAACTTTGGTACCAGATCTTCGTTTGATGCATACAATAGCTCGTTAGAAAGATCTATTTGAGCACAATAACTTTAGAAAGAGAAACATCAGTCCATGGACCCATGTTGCTCCCAGATTTCCCAAAATAATGTCATTTAGGGCCTCAAAATGGCTCTGGAAGTTTAGGACGCGGAAAAACTATTAAAAATAGTAAATTGTGCTACACTTACAGAAACTGTAAAACTGAAAGAGACAGTTGTTGGGGTCCAAATGGGATAGGTGGGTGGTCACCAACATCCATCTGGATCATGAACCGACCGATCCATAGATCCTACTGGATCGTTCAGACATTGACACTTACGGAGAACAAATGCTGTCGTCACCAGTTGAATTGGCCTACCAAGCCATCCAATCTACATTGAAATATCCAGTCACTTTTGTTATAGCCAATGGTACCACTACCCCTTCCATAACTGCTCCTTCTTTGGATCCACTCAATCAAGTCCTACCTATGGATGAAGCTATTAGAGAAATCATGAGTTTAGAAGAGTGACCTTGGGAGGACTTTCACCATGGTGTTTCTATATCTGATTTGGACATGATGTCTCTTTAAATCCTATCACCTGACATACTAGAAATCATTTCTTAACCCTACATGACTATGCAAACTTTGGACATGGAGGAAAACATGGGAAATATTTCGAAGACATTTCCCTTTGATATTTCTGTCATGACAGGCATCGTGGAAAACATCTAAATTGGAGCGGATTGCAATCCTAAGGAAATTGCAAGATTCACTTGCCTTTTTAAGGAATTTCGTGATGTATTCGCTTGGTGTTACAAGGACATGCTTGAAATAGATCCATCTATTGTTGAGCATGAGATCAAGACTTACGACAATGCTAAACCTATCTACCAAAGGCTTCGACTGGTCCATCCCCACAAAATGGTAAGCATCAAAAACGGAACGGAAAAGTTGTTACATGCTGGTTTCCAATCTGGTTCATGTTGATAAGGAACAAGGAACCATTCGCATATGTGTCAACTATCAAGACTTGAAAGCCGTTTGTCCCAAGGATAATTATTCGACACTATTCATCGACCAGATCATCGATGACTCTGCTGGTTGTGAATCATTTTCATTCATGGATGGATTCTCAGGTTACAACCAGATTGCTATAAAACCCAAAGACCAGCACAAAACCACCTTTGTTTGCCCATGGGGAATCTTTGCCTATCAAAAACTCCCATTCAGCTCAAATAATGCTAGAGAAACTTTTCAAAGAGCCATGGACTATGCATTTCAATATATCGGGCATATCATTCAATCTTACTTGGATGACCTTCCAACCCATTCCAAGTAGCGAATGCAACACCTAAACCATTTAAGAGCCATCTTTCTTAGGTGTTGGATTTATAACATAAATCTGAATCCACATAAATGTGTTTTCTCTGTCGATTCTGGATGCTACTTGGATTCATTATCTCCAAGTACAGAAGTAGGGTTGATCCCGACAAGGTAAAGGAAATTACTCAATTTCCTGAACCATAATCTGTTCTACAGCTCCAACATTTGCAAGGGAAAGAAAACCTTTTATGACAATTAATCGTAAACTATGCTGAGTTCACGAAAGGCTTTATGCACTTGATTAAGAAGGGAGTTCCGTATCTGTTGGATGATCAAGCTCAATGATCATTTGATGCCTTGAAAAATGTGCTTATACCAACCCCACTCCGTAGCACTCCCAACTATGGTCATGACTTTTTCTATACTTGGCAGCCTCACCATCCTCTCTCGGAATGGTATTGATTCAAACTCCTGATGACCAGAGTGAACACGTGATCTATTAGCTATCTAAAGGCCTGGTTGGGCCCAAACTTAGATATTCACATGTGGAAAAGTTGTCATTGGCAGTTGTCTTTGCTATTAACCGATTTTGAACTACATATTGTTGCGATATACTACTTTCATCACCTTGGAGAATCCCATGAGACACGTTTTGTCTCATCAAGTAATTGGAGGAAAATATTTGAAATGGATCGTGATCCTCCAACAATTTGATTTGGTTTTCACTGCTGCCAAGGTGATTAACTCCATAGTCTTTTCCTAACTTTTGTCGGATCTTCCGATTGTTGATCCTAGCAAGATAGCCCACAATCCTCTTTTGGATGAAGCTATCTATCTCATTGACATTACTGACCCTTCGTATGGTGACATTCTTGTCTACCTCCAAGCACAATGGTTTTACCCCAAACTATTGCCAGGTGACCATCATCACATCCACCGTGAAGCACGACACTATCTAGTGATTAATGACACGTTATATCATCATGGTGTAGATACAGTTCTTAGACATTGCCTCACTCATGAAGAGGTGGAACATGTTTTAAATGACTACCATGTTGGGGCATGTGGTGGTCATATTTCTCACATATCTATTGCACAAATGTTTTTATGTGTAGGCTATTACTCGTCGACCTTGTTCAAAGATTGTGTGAAGGCCATCCGACAATGCCATCCTTGTCAAGTGTTTACAAAGAAAATGCATGTTCCTCTGGCCCTACTATACCCAGTTATCTCTGTTGGCCCCTTTTCCAAATGGGGAATAGATTTCATAACTTGCAATCTCGTTTCCTCTGTTGGACACAACTATATCATTGTGGTTGTGGACTATTTCAGGAAATGGGCCGAAGCCCTTCCCACCTACTGTGCCGATGGGGAAACCGCGACACTATTCTTATTTAATCAGGTCATCTATCACCTTGGTGTACCCATCACAATTGTTATAGACCATGGGTCTCATTTTCAAAATCACTTGATGTCTGACTTAACATCACTGCTAGGTTTTCACCAAGATCAATCATCCTCCTACTATCCCCAAGCTAGTGTTCAAGTAGAGGCCATTAATGACATCTTAAAGACCATGATCTGTAGGTTAGTAGGGAATCATAAAACTAACTGGCATCAAATGTTATATTTGGGGCTATGGGCATACCAAAATTTAGTAAAGACTACTACGGGTTTCACACCTTTTCAACTAACTTACAGCCTCAAAGCAATTTTACCAATTGAGCGTCATATTCCTTCCCTACAAATCGTCATTAAACTCCTCCCTAACACTACTACCGAAGAAGAGTACCTACTATTAATAAATCAACTAGATGAAACCCATCGAGATTCTAAATTGGCACTCGAAGCCCACAAGTGTCAGGTAAAATCCTAGTACAACAAAAAGTTCAAGCCTCATTCTTACCAAGACGGAGATCTTGTTTTTCTCTATGATAAAAAACATGACCTCTTGGTGGCAGGAATGCTTCAACCCTTATGGCTAGTTCCATATGTCATCAAGAAAGCCCTCTCAATAGGGGCATACGAACTTCAGGATTGGGAAGGAGTCCCACTCGTTGAGCCTCGAAATGGGCTCTATTTGAAAAAGTATTATGCCTAGTATTGCATTGGGCATGTGCTTCGTAATTTTATGTATTTATAAGTTTTTCTTCCTTTTTTGATGTGATTGGATTTTTTTAGTATTTATTGGAGTACTTGTCTCATAAATATTTCTCATAATGAAGATGTCTTCATTACCCTTAGCACATTTGGATACGCACATGGTGCCAGTCATCACACACGGCACATTGTATCAGCTACTTCGGTCATATACACAGTTGATTCAGAACTGTTTTGCTCGGGGGGATTCTTTCCTGGTACTGCCACTAATAATATTGTTGAGTACATGTCCGTAATTCCACTTCTCATTGAAGTGTCATCAAGCGATATCTCCAATTTGGTGGTCAGGTTATGCTCTCAGCTTGTTGCTATGTAATGGAGAAATTGTTATCACATTCGTAATCCAAAATTTTTACGTCATTATTTAAGGGTACAACTCTTGGAATGTCGATTTGAAGTTATCACATATGAACACATTCCTAGAGAATTTAATACAATTGCTGATTCATTGGCAAACTATGTGTTAGATTGGCATCTGTCTCATTCACTATAGAAGCATGCATGAAAAGTAAAAATTTACAGAGTTAGTTTTTTTACAAAAACATTTAAAAAACATTTACACACCATACAAATACCAAAATGAATGTATATATATATATATATATATATAATATATAAATATATATATATATATACATATATATATAATATTATCTATATATATATATATATATAATATATAATATATATATAATATATATATATATATATATATATATATATATATATATATATATATAGAATCCAGTCTTTTACATCAAAATATTCCAAAACTTGGATGTTTTAAGTACAAAATGGCTACTAAGCCTAGCTACAAACACCCGTCGGCTATGTCAAAACACCTACTAAAAAGAGCCTATTGCTCCTGAAATGCTAAAATTGCTCTAGCTATCCTCCAAACAGGAACTAGAAATCGCTCACATACACCGACTATGTGGTGCTGCATATGAGCAGGGATCTCCCTCATAGGAAGTGGGGACACACCCATGCTCAAGCCCTCCAGGTTCCTTAGAACCTCACGAAGACTGTGGGCATCACCCCCTTTAGCAGGTAGTTGGCCTCCTCATATCATATGGTAGTGTTTGCCTGCAAGTAGTAATGGTGCCAGATCTATGTTAAGCATAAATCTTCATATCAGTACTTGTTCACCCATAAAAACAACACATAAACATTGAAAATCTAAAAAATACTTTAAGTACTCTAAAAAATCATTCTCACCTTGAGGACCCCAATTGGTCCCGGGTGGCAACATCAAGTCCGGTTCATCGGTGAAGTCCATGCCGTCATAGGCATAGTCATCAATCATCACGATCTAGCCACTAAGCCACTGGAAGAAATATTCCTCTAATAAATATCGGATAGGTCCTCCTCCTATGCGAGGATTAAGTGATGACCATCACCCCTATCTAGGCTTCCTTGGATCAAAGGGACCTAAGTTCATCCTTGGGCGCATAACAGGTACCCTCCCAAGAATGAATGAGACTATGAGAGTACCATACCCAAAAATTTGTTGGGTTCAAGTCTTGCATGTGGTTAATTTTGCTTTCAACTAGTAAAGAACTACTTCATACCAGTTGAACGCTTGTGGCTCGACACAGTCAACTGCAAGCAACAATTAGGCCTTTGTTGCAATGTGAGGACTCTTTGACACTGCTAACTACACAATCAACCATAAAATGGCCTTCATAGACTCGGACCTAATCCTCTTTATGGGGATTTTGTTGCTAACAAGTGCACTCTCAGGGATGCAATAGGATTGCACCAGCTCTAGGGTGGATCGAGGACCAGGTCTAACCCCGATGAGGTTTTCTTGTGCTCCATGGCATGACAAACTAGTTAAAAATTAAATTTCATCATGGTCAATGGCCACCTCATGATCTACAATCCTGAACACTTGCTCATGTTCATCCTAGCACTAGATAATCCATCTCAATAAATCCTCCTTCCCTTTCATCAGCTCCAACTTTGCATAATTAAGCAAACTGCAACAGCACAAAGCATGTGTGCATGCTAAATCATTTCGCATTAGAAATTCCTAGCCATCATGGACCCGTTCTCTATATAGGCTAGTCATTATGGCCGTAATCCTATGTAAAACAATGCAAAAATTAGGCAGTAAAGCTTTAGGAACTGCATGATGTTTTAAACTGTGTCCTCAAGCTTTAACTCTCCCCTAGTGGTACACAGGGAGGATTAACACCCTCTAGTAGGTCATATATGGCATTTAACGCTCCCTATAGGCTAGCCAGAGGGTGTTAGTGCACAAAAACTACTTTAGGGCTCCTCAGATCTACAAGAATCCATTCCAGAAACTGAATGGAAAGGTTAAGAAAAGCATAGAGAAAGGTTTTGGCCTCTACCCGGGACTAATGACACATCGAATGGTTGTCCGGATCTCCTACAATGGTCCATGGAAAATCTACTCCTCTTTGGCTCCAAAACGCTCTCATAGTTCTCAAAGAACTTTTTGATATTTATTTTTGGAGACATGATTTTTTGAATTCATTAAAGAGGAAGTAGTCCATTCCCCATGATTTTTTATCATGCATAACACCATATTGATAGGAATTGCTACTTTTCTATACTTTTTTTCTTCTTTTTGATGAAATTACTTTTAGGAATGAAAAGCAATAATCATTGCATGCAATTCTCAATGAGCGATTTCTTTTGTGGGATGTTTTCTCGCTCTAGAAATGAAAAATCCTCGAGTTTTTCATTGTTGGACTTATTAAGCACATATGACGACGGTCCGAGTAACTCTTTTTCACCTTTTTTCTAGCTCATTAAACTAAAAAATATCATTAGAGCATTCTTTCTAGGTGATTTTTTCTCACTCATAAAACAAAAAAAAAAAAAAATCCTGAGTTTTTTCTTTAGGCTTGTTAAAAATTTATAAAGATGACCTGACCATTCTTTTAGGTACTTTTCTCACTCATTAAACTGAAAAATCCCAAGTTTTTGTCACTGGGCTCGTTAAAAATCTATGGAAATAACCAAAGCATTTGCTTGTTTGGGACCATTTCTCGCTCTTAAATTGAAAACTCCCCAATTGTTTCCCTTCTTCAAGCTTATTAAATCTACGAAGAAGGAATGAGTAGTTCTTTTACCTCTTTTCCCTTGCTCACTAAACTGAAAAATATACTTTGATTTTTCTTCATTTGACTTGTTAAAATTCGATGAAGGTATTGAGTTTGTCATCGCGTGACTCATTAAAATTTCACGACGAATATTGAGTTTAGTCTGTCTCCTCATACTCATAACAAAACGAGGTCAAAATCTATTGAGCATAGGTTTCTCTTTATCCAGTCTTAGTACATTAACTCACAAAAAAGTAACTGATCTAGGTATACAATTACACTTTTGTCACACCTGGTTAAAAACCGTGACAAAGGGACCATCCTGGAGTCATTCTTTACAATCTTTTCAGACTCTCTAAGTATGAAAAGACCACCAAGTTTCCTCGTCTGGACTCATGAAATTTCACAAACGAGGTATAGAGTTGCACTTTTTATGATCCTTTTGAGACTCTTAAAAACATGAAAAGATCGATGAGTTTTCCTGTTTGGACTCATTAAACTAATCAGATAGATCATAGAGTCGCTCGCTTTGTAGTCCTTTTCGGACTCTCAAAATATGAAAAAATCAATGAGTTTACCCATCTAGACTCACTAAACTAATCAGATGGGGAAAGTAGACATTACATCTGTATTCAGTATTAGAAAGTGTGGTTTGGCAGTAGTCATTCCCTTGAACATGGCACTCCCTCAGAAAAACCTTCCTTGTGAAGGCCTCTCAATATGAATCCTACCATCCTATGAGTTTAGCCTAAATACTCCAATGTTCTTTCATCTCTCTATCCTAACACTCTTTAGTGTTCATGAGTCTAGTGTTGCATGGTTAAAACCATTGTCGTGCTTTCTATTGTTTAAGGGTTAACCTTTTATTCCCTCCATCAACCCATAAAGCATATCCTTTCATCATGCCCTCTTTTTTTTTGACCCAATGCTCAAAGATTCCTCAAAAAAACAAATCATTCTTGTCTCGTTTCGTGTCAATTGATGTAGGACACATTATTGCCTACATTTCGACAGGTATCTTCCTATCGACTTCAACACTCTATCTAGGAAGACAACCCAAAAACACATTCAGTGCCTTGGTACTTGTAGACATTAGTGGGAGGTCACCTCGTGTTTGATTAGGGGTTCTCATTATTGCATGTTGGTTAAGTGATTCTTTGAGTGTTCGACGACAAAAACATTTTTCACACTCACTAGATTGTACTGTGCATCTTGGAGACCATCACCATTATTGGTGGCATTCCTCGCATTTGTTAACGGTCTCCATTATTGACTGGTAATCAGACAATTTCATGCATGTTTGACATCAACGAATATATTCACCGGCATCGATCTATGTTGTTCAGTGAAGCAGAAATCAAGACCTTGGGTAGAGGCTTGCGTCACTCAACATTATTTCCTCTCCCAAGTTGCATATATTGTTTTTTGGAGACGTCTCATCAGGGTTATCCTATTGTGACACCGGATCCACATTATGCTTATCGGCGGCCAGCATCATCATATCTCTTTTATGATAAAATAACTTTGACATAGCTACTGAGCATGGGAATGCCCAACTCAGGACATGATTTTAGTTGTTATATATATATATAAATATATATTATATATATATATATAATATATATATATATATATATATATATATATATATATATATATAATATATATATATATATATATATATATATGTTGTATTTGGTTTCTTGTACTGCCCGAAGCTCTGATCATCTCTCTCTTTTTGTCGAAGAAGAAAAACAATAGCTAAGTAAAGTACTTCGGCCATCATTATAGCCTCTGATCTCACACTTTAGGGGGCATATATTATACAACAAAATGACCTCCTCATCTGCTCAGAGGGGAAAGATATGATGGCTAAAGCAATAACCAAATTCACAACCCTTGTTTCCACACTAATGTTTCCTATACATTGACAACATGCTTTATAAAGCTTCTTTGTAAGCCTAAGGGAGTGTTAGTGACCCCAGTAACTCTTCTTGTTAGTTCGGGGATAACGGTAGTGAATCCTAATGAGAATCTAAAGGTCAAAGGAGCGAAATGACTTAGAAATATCTCTATATTCTCTCTTAAATCTACTCATAAAAGCAAGGAAACATCAAACTTCGACCTATTTGTGGGATTTCTAATCCTAATGAAGGAGGCAAATGGGAAAGAGCTCAAAATCATGGCAACATCATTGCTTTTAGCTAAGGAAACTTGTGGAGAAACTTGGCAACACTAATCTCAAATGCTACATAAGCAAAGCTAGGGCTATTGTGATAGAGGTCATATCATTTGAAAGGATAACCTACTTGATTGTTGAGCATAGTCTCAAATCTATGCATAAGAAGTTAGTAAGAAGGGAGAGAGAGAGAGGAGCTGGAGGGGTAAGGGAAGGCTCATGCAACACATGGTTGTAGTCACTCTTCTGACATTAATATAGGAATACAGTTGTACTATCTATTCCATGGTATTGGTACTATCATTCATTTATTTGTTTGTCCAATACCTTTTAGCATGAGTATCTTAGTTATGTGTAACTAGATTTTTTTTGTATATTCATGTATTAATTATCAAGGTTTTATGTTGTGATTATGGTTGTCTCTTTTATGTGTAGGACTTGATTTGGAGTAGGCTCAGAGGACTTCCACCTAGCTGCATTATGCTCTCTAGCAAATCTACATGGAGGCTTGAGGTAATGAATCTGTTTTGCTTTGATAGTTAGTTATTGAGTATGGGCATGCATGTAGCTTTGTGACAACTATAGACAATCTTACAGTCTGCCAAGTGTCCTAGAAAGACCCTTGAGAGTTTCTTCATTCTCCATACACTATGTATTTAATCCTATGGAACTTTTACAGACCTTGAACATACTAGTTAGCTACTTATGTGTGCATCTTGGATTACCCTTAGTTCAGTAACTACTCGGAAATATGTAAGTGTTCGATAAATTTAACATAAAGCATTATGATCTTCACGTAATCACTTAACAAAAATTGTATTTAGATGAAAATATAGATCAAGTAAAGTCGTGCATCAATACATCATTATTTTATAAAACCATCATTCGCCACAGCATATAGTGCATTCATACAAAACAAAATTAGAGGGACTAAACACAAGAATTTCCATAACAATTTTCTTTATTGATATTCAACAAAGGTTTACATACTCAAAACTTCCCTATGCAGTTAGCTGTAGGGGTACGCACACTTAGCTGCGGACACTACTCTAGGCCTCTGCGCACTCAGCTATAGAGGCTTTTCCTCCTCTAAGCCTTCTATCTCAATCTTCCCTCTATTGACCCATTACATCGATCATACGTTATCATGCCTTAGAATCTCTAAGACACACCTATTTATACAATCCCATGGTCCACAGACCATGGGTAGATCATCAAAAACCAACTCAAGTTACATAAAAGAAGGGTAAAACCTTTTTTGACCCTTAAACAGCTATGCACCCCGTAGCCACAATTTGCAAAGACTTTACATATTTTTACATCAAAACTTGGGCTTTTGCCCCAAAACTGACCTAGGGGACCCCATCCCAACATCAATTGTGCATGCTTGTCGACAATGGAAACATTAGATTTTGTGGAAGGAAATAGTCAACCACACAGACCACCAACCCTTGCAGTTCATATAGATGCAAGGGAAGTTGCAGAATGATCGCCATCAGAGGTTGATGTAGGAGGTTAACGAAAATGGGGTGGTAGTCTGGAATTAGACTACTAGTTAACATTAGAACCAATTAGCCTTGCTTTAATCAGATTTTGTAAGTGTATTTACTCCTAAGGATCCCACCTTCCTGTCGGTCCTTCTTTGACTTTTCATTTTGTGAGGTGCTTGAGTCCATGCCGTTGATTTCACTCCTTCAGATCCAACAGATATCGTGCAATCTCATGTGAAATCTCCAGAGCACATGAAATATTTTGTTTTCTCATGCTATGTCTCACCCACTTAGGCTGATTGCATGAATTTTAGAAATATCATTTACCACTTTTATGGCACACGAGATACCGCTTACCACTTTCTGTATACTACCCATGTGCTTAATTCATACTTTTAAGAAAGACGTTTAAGGAAAGGTTTAGCACTTAAGCTCAATATTAACCCTTAATACTAATCAACTGTGATTATCAATAAAATGTATAAACAAATAATAATGTGGATTAGGTTCCAAAATGCCAAAACATAGATATAAATGAATTTCTACACCAGGATTAACACGCAACACCACAATTAATCATTTATTCAATAAAATAGAATTTCTAGAGTCTTGCCCTCTTAGCTCAATTACAACAGTTTGTCTGACCTCTATTCAGTCTCCAACCCTATCTCTCACACACCTCTCACTTACTTACTCTATTCTCAATCATCTAATCTCCCCGTCATTACATTATTTCCTCTTTTATGAATCAAATCCTATCTTAACTACCTTGACAACTCAATCTCTAGTTTTATCAACTCAACCATTAAATCCATATTCTCAAGCTCTGATACACACCTATACTAACAAATTATCTCCTATTTTAAAAATAATACAATATTCTAATTATTACAATAATTGGAGTAAAGATAATTTTCGAGAGATCCAACCCTCTCTACTATGAATTGATTTTGACCACTCAGGGCAATGAAATTCATCTCTTCTTAGCCACAACATGTGAAAATACAATCACATTGCTCACTAAGTCTGGATGCTCCTGCATCAGACTCTTGAGGAAGAAAATAATCCTTCGTCAAGCTTTCAGGATTGACTCCATACTTTTCTAATTCTATAGTTGTTATCCAACTGGCATCCTCCATTGGTTGTCCCGTCCATTTGACTAAATATTGAAAATAACCTGTCCTCTCGTTCTTTTGGATACTCTTTTCTCCAAAATAGCTTCCACGTCTTTCTTGACTGTCTTTGGCATTTGTTCTTCCCAATTTAAAGTTTGAACTTCATCTCCTGCAGGATCCTTTTGTAGCTCTGACTTTGTCTCCTTGTATGGATACAAATCTACAACATTGAAGATAGGTGATATTCCAATCCCTTCTGGAAATTCAATTTCATAAGTATTAGTTGAAAACTTCCTCACGATTTTGCATGGCCCTATCTTTTTCATATTTAGTTTATTGTAAATCCCAACAGGAAATATTTCTTTTCTGAAGTATACCATCACTAATCTCCCACCTGGAATTATTTTTCTCTCGTCCTCATATTAACTCTCTATTTGTATTTGCCACTGCTTTCCTGCAATTTATCTTTGACATCTTCTTGTAGTCTCTGCATCTTCTCTACAAACACTTCATCTTTTGCACTTCTTGTCTCCTATTTACCCAAATTTCTAAGTTCATACACACCGCTTGGATTCATTCCAAAAATAATTTGAAATGGAATCATCCCAATACTTTGGTTTGGAGTGTAAATATAAGAAAACACAGCTTGAGAAAGTGCTAAATCCCACTACTTAGCATTGTTATATTCTAAACTTCTCAATATTTTTCCCAAGCTTTTGTTTACCACTTCAGTTTGTCCATCTTCTTGAGGATGATATGTTGAACTGAAACTAAGGTTGGCACCTATTTTCTTCCAAAGAGTTATCCAGAAATGCCCAACAAACTTTGTATCCCTATTAGAGACAATACTTACAGGCAATCCATGTAACCTTACAACCTCTGAAAAAATTAGATTAGCAATGTGTGTTGCATCACTAGTCTTTTTACATGCAATGAAATGTGCCATTTTGGAAAATCTATCTACCACAACATAAATGGAATCATTCACTCTTTGAGTCGTAAGTAACCCCAAAACAAAGTCCATACTAATTGCATCCCATGGTTGGTCTGGTATTGGCAGTGGCTGGTACAATCCTGTATTTTGGCTTCTCCCTTTAGCATGTTGACAGATTCTACACTTCTCAACAAATTTCTTAACATCAATTTGTATCTTTGGCCAATAGTAAAAATAATTTACTTGAGAAAAGGTTTTGTCTTGTTCAAAGTGACCAGGTAATCCTCCACTGTGTTTCTCCTTGATTATGTTTTCCCTCATAGAACATTTCGGAATGCAAAATTTCTTACCTTTAAATAGTAAACCTCCTTGGATAAGATAATATAACCACTAACTTCTATTATGAACTATTTTATTTTGTACAAATGCATAATTATCTTTGAATTTTGCATCATCTTTATACATATCAACCATTTCTTCAAATCCCACAACACCAACTCTAAATTCTTGTATTATGAAATTTACCTTGCTCAAAGCATCAACAACGTTTTTCAACTTACCACTTGCATGTTTTATCACAAAATTAAAACTCTGTAAAAACTCTACCCACTTGGCATGTTTCTAGTTCAATTTTGGCTGGTTGTTTATGAACTGTAATGCATGATTGTAAGAATATAATACAAATTCCTTTGGTAGAAAATAATTTCTCCATTTTTTTAAAGCTTGCACAATAACATAAAATTATTTATTAGAAGAATACTTCTTCTTGGCTTCATTTAGTTTCTCACTAAATAGGAAATTGGTCTCTGTTCCTGACTCAAAACTTCTCCAATTGCAACTCCACTCGCATTAGTTTCAACTTGGAAAACTTTCCCAAAATCGGGTAAAGCTAAAACTAGTTTCTCTGTACTTTTCTTTGTTAGCAACTTAAAATTTCATTCTCTGCTTCTTTCCACTTGAATGGCTGATTAGTCTCTTTGATCGTTTCAATAATTGGTGCACAAATATGACTAAAACTTCTAATAATTTTCTATAGAAACTTGCAAGACCATGAAAGCTTCTTACCTCAAATATGTTTCTTGGAGTATACTAGTTCCAAATTGCTTGGACTTTCTCTAGATCCATTTTCAAACCTTCTTTAGAAACTACAAATCCCAAATAGGTTAATTCTTCTTTCATGAAACTACATTTCTTCACATTTATAGCAGTTTCTCTTTCTGCGGAGTTATTAAAAACAACTTAAGATGCTCCATATGTTCTTCATTGCTTCTACTGAAAACTAGAATATCATCAAGATAAACAATGAAAACCTTGCTTGCATATTCCTTCAAAACTTCATTTATTAATCTCATGAATGTGCTAGGTACATTAGTGAGTTCAAAAGGCATCACTAACCAGTTATACAAACCACTATTTGTTTTAAATGCACTCTTCCATTCATCTCCTTCTCTAATCCTTATTTGATGATATCCACTCTTCAGATCTAATTTAGAAAAAATACTTTGACCCACTTAAACAATCCATCAAATCATCCATGCGTAGTATAGGAAATCTATACCTGATAGTAATGTTGTTTATGGTTCTAGAATCTGTACACATATGCCATTCACCACCTTTATTTCGACTGAGTATTATTGGTACAGCACATGGACTAAGACTCTCTCTAATTAATCTCTTATCCATCAGTTAATGTACTTGTCTTCCAACTTCTACATTTTCTTGACAAGTTAACCTGTATGCTACTTTTTTTGGCAAACTTGCTCCAGATATTAGATCAATATGATGACTAATACTCCTGATGGGTGGTAATGCATTTGGAAACTCATCGAAAATAATATCAACAAAATCATTCAACAAAGTTTTGATTTCTTTAGATAAATCATCTAAGTTTGTGGAAGTTAAAATTACTTTAGGTCTCATTATGACAACAAAATGAATCTATTCATCCTTCTTGACTTCTTGTAACAATTCTTTCCCACTCATCAATGTAACTCTGTTTCCACGTGCTTCATTGCCCGCCTTATCCTTCAATGGAAACAGTGTGTGTTTATTTACATCCTTCTCCAAAGTGTAAGTATTTATTCTCCCATCATGAATAGCTTTTTGATCAAACTTCCAAGGTCTTCCCAGCAACAAATGGCATACATCCATTGGCATTAAATCACACAATATCACATCCTTATAAGCACCAATTTGTATCTCTACCTTGCATTGTTCTGTCACAATAAGTTGATGTCCTTTTTGCAGCCATGATACTTTGTAAGGAGTAGGGTGTACTGTTTTCACTAGTCCTAACTTGTCAACATTTTTTGTAGAAACAAAGTCATTAGTGCTTCCACTAGAAATTATCACTTTACATCATTTTACTTTGGGCTTGCATGTAGTTCTGAATAAACTCTTTCTCTGAGATGGTTCTCATGTCTCTTTCTCTGAGCTAGTTCTCTTGTCCCTTTCTTTGCCTTAAGCAATGCCCTTTTCAACAACAAGGACTCTCCTACTTTAGGTGATTCTTCCTTGTTTGCAATTTGAGGTTTTTCTTCTCTTGCCTTAGCCACATTCGTAATCCTCTGATTTGTTACTTTATTATGAGAACAGTCACATGATCCATGTCCCCATTCTCCACATGTGTAACACTGAATTTATCTTCCTCGACCTCTTCCTCTCGGTGCAAATATTCCTCTACGAAATTATCCTCTCTATGGTGGTCTACTAATTGAGCCTCCTGTCTCACCGTGAGGGTGCTAAAATCCTGATTTGGTAGTTCCTCTACCTCTTGCTAAACTTTTTCCTCTATTCCTCTGATTTTTCTTCCTTAACATCTTCTCTTATACCTTCAAAGCTGATTGATAGGGATCTTCAATTGTCTTCAAAATCAACAAGTTGATTTCATCCTGTATGTCATATCTCAATCCATTTATGTATCTGGATACCTTTTCTACATCATCCTCTGCATGTCGTTCTCTAATGCTCATCTAATAAAACTCTACTATGTATTCTTTGACAGTCATTCCTTTTTGCCTCAAATTTTGTAACTGCCTGAAAATATTTAACTGATAATCTTTTGGCATAAATTTGGCTTTCAAACTACTTACCATTTTATCCCATTGTTTGACCTTGGGCTTTACTTTTCTCCCTCTGGATGGTTGTAATTCATCCCACCAAATATTTGCATGACCCTTCAATCTAGTAACTGCAAATTTCACCTTCTTTTCATCATCAACCTCCTCATAGTCAAAATACTTGTATAATGAACTAATCCAGTCCATCAATTATTCTACATTGAGATTCCCATCATAAAAGGTATTTCCACCTTTGGTCTTCCACTTTCTTTGGTCAATATCTTAAGAACTTTGGTAGCTTCAATTTCATCATATTCTTCTTTCTTAAAAGATTCTTCTATAGCATTGACATCTACTTCATCAGGTGCTCTCCTCTGAGAGATCTCCATTGTCTCCATCCTTATAGGCAGATTTTGAATATCATCCAACAAAACTACATTCACTACAGGTCTTCCCGACTGATGCCAACTCCTCTCCTAAGTGGCATGTTTACTGTAGCAAAACTTAGTCCTGCTCTAATACTAAAATGATGTAGGAGGTTGATGAAAATGGGGTGGTAGTCTGGAATTAGACTACTGGTTAACTTTAGAACCAATCAGCTGTGCTTTAATCAGATTCTGTACATGTATTTCCTCTTGAGGGTCCCCCCTTCCTAACCAATCACCATCAGTCCTTCTTTGACTTTTCCTTTTGTCGGGCACTTCATTCGACACTGTCGATTTCACTCCTTTTGGATGCAACAGATATCATGCAATATCGCCTGAAATCTTGCATGACTGATATCATGTCAAGAGTGTGTGAAATATTTGGTTTTCTCATGCTACGTGTCACCCACTTAGGCTGATCACATGAATTTTAGAAATACTGTTTACCACTTTTATGGCCTCTGAGATACCACTTACCACTTTTCGTATACTACCCACGTGCTTAATTCATACTTTTTAGAAAGACATTTAAGGAAAGGTTTAACACTTAATCTCAATATTAACCCTTAATACTAATCAACTGTGATTATCAATAAAATCTATAAACAGAGAAAAATTCTTGATTAGGTTCTAGAACGCCAAAACGTAGATACAAATGAATTTCTACACGAGGATTAACACACAACACCACACTTAATCATTTATTCAATAAAATAGAATTTCCAGGGTATTGCCCTCTTGTCTCGATTGCAACAGTTTGTCTGACCTCTGTTCACTCTTTGACCCTATCTCTCACACACCTCTTTCTTACTTACTTTATTGTCAACCATCTAATCTCTCTGTCATTATATTATTTCCTATTTTATGAATCAAATCCTATCCTAGCTGCATTGACAACTCAATCTTTATTTTTATCAACTCAACCATTAAATCCCTATTCTCAAGCTTTGATACACACCTATACTAACAACTTATCTTCTATTCTAAAAATAATACAATATTCTAATTATTACAATAATTGGAGTAAGGATAATTTTCGAGAGATCCAACCCTCTCTACTAAGAATTAATTTTGACCACTCAGGTCCATGAAAATCATCTCTTGTTAGCCACAACATGTGAACATACAATCACATTGTTAGCTAAGTCCAGATGGTCCTGCATCAGAAGTGGTCCACATACTTGCAACAACTCCATTTGAATATCAAGTATAATAAGGGAAACACCAATAATGTTGCAACCTACCTCATCCCACAACTGATCATGGTGTTGACCACCGTGCTCAACTCTTATGGGCACGAGACTTCTCATTGGACACTTATTTACAAAAGCGACCCAGAATTTGACCACACATACCAGACACTCTTGGAGGGTCAGAAAGTTCCATATTTTCACCTCCAAGATGTCTTACTATGCCACTTGAAACACCTTTGTGTTCCTTCAAGCGAGCAAGCCGAGATGATTTGGGAAACACGCTACACTTGGGGCGTTGGGCATTTCGTGGTTGAGAAAATGGTGGTAGTACTGAAAAAGTATTTCTATTGGCCGAATCATCAAAAGGCTGTAGGAAAGTACATCAGATCCCGCACTCGATGTGCCATTTCCAAACCAACCATCAATAAGCAAGGCCTTTATACTCTTCTTCCTAAACCTAGTCAACGTTGGGAATCCATCTCCATGGATTACATGCCAGGCCTTCCATCCACTAAGCATGGAAACAACTGTGTTTTTTTTCTCGTCGACAGATTCTCAAAGATGGCCATTATGGCAGCCTGCAAGAAGAATATCACAATAGAAGCCACTACTAAAATCTTCCTTGAATGAGTGTGGGTACACTTTTGGATCGAACAATCCATCATCTATGATCGGGACAACAGGTTCATTAGTACATTTTCATCCATTCCTTGGTCGATGCTGGAGACCAAGCTCACTAAGTCCACAACTTTCCATCCACAAACTGATGGCCAGATAGAGGTAGTCAGTAACATCATCATACACATTTTACGCATGTGCAACTCAAAACATCCATGCACATGGGATGAGAGCCTCTCCTATGTCCAGCACAACTATAACTAAGCTCTCCACAACTTTACTAGCCACAACCCTTTTTAGGTGGGCTTTGGATTCCAACCAATATGTCCAATTGATGTGGCCATACCATTTGCAGCTACTCAAGTAGATTCAGCTCATGTCCAAGTCAGAAGCCGATAAGGCGAACAAATTCATTAAGCACATCCAACATATCTGGCAGCAAGTCCATGACATTCTAAAGAAATCAAATTCCAAGTACAAGAAACGACATGATCAACATCAGGTGCCACACAAGTTTCAGGTGGCCAACAAATTCTGGTAGTGTTTTCAAAAGGAACACCTTATCAGAGCCTATTAGAAACTCATACCACTTGAATATGGTCCTTACACAATTACCAAGGCTATTGGAGATAATGAATTTAAGCTCAGCATTCCCCCATTCCTTGGCCTACACCCAGTGTTCAATGTGGACTGCATTCAACCAAACTTCCCAACATTGCAGAACATGTCAAACATTGTATAACAACTCACACCTACAAAGTTAAATCTATATTGCATGAAACAAGCCACAACTGATCGAATCATCGACACAAAAATCAAGAACACTCAACAACAAAGGATCCAATTATATCAAGTTGTCAAAGTAGGCCTACTCCTTGTTACATAAAATTTTGTCACTGTCCCTATACTCTATATTCCTTGATCCTAGAGGAACTCTACAATGAACCCTAAAAGCTTTCCCTTCATGAAGAGACTCCCATTATGTCCATCTTCATGAGCAGAACAAATCCCTCTTGCACCATTTCCCCAAAATGTTCTTTTTTTCCCAGTTTACAAGATTGACACTAATGGCCCTTGTCCCCATCATGCCTATATGCAGGGATTAACACTGTCCCTAGCACCAACCCGAGCGACTAAGCTTTGTTTAAGTCACACCGGTCCCCTTATGGAAATATTTTTAAATAAAGAGCCAAAGTTTCTAGCCCTATAAGCTTCGTAACAGAAGTCTGGTAAATGGTTTGGCCGGATGGGGATGAGGATGTCAATTGGGCTCCTTTCCCCTATAAGGATGGAACTACCTCAAGAGATAAGATCTTCTCCCATCAGAAGATGATCCATCTCCCATCCATTCATGCTATATAAACATCCCTCTTTCCCAAACACAAGCTAGTGCTAAAGTTAGGGTTGAAATGTTAATGTTGGTTGCTAGTGCTAATTATGTTTGGAGTAAACAACAAGCTATTCATAGTTGTAGCTCTCCAATTGTGTGAGGGAGAAGTGAGAATTTGGTTTAGTGTGAATCCTAAAGGGAAGAGCCTTAAAACTGTTATTGTTGAGGCCATCATGGAATAATAGCAGAAGTGTGTGGGAACCTGCTTTTGATAGAGGAGAATAGCAATGTCAAGGCAATGGTTGTAATCTCTTCTTGATTTAATAGATATGCAACTATCGATTGATTTCCTACATGATGTGTCATCTTACATATTCATGGCTTAATTTTTCTTGACTTATTAAGTAGGTTGAGTTACAATTTGTCTATTATCATAGTTGTTGTTTGCTGTTGTTTACTTGTTTTAGATGTTTGACGAAGGAAACGAGAGGTAGTTGGAGCAAGAAAGCAAGGACATCATCAAACAAGATAAGCATTCTAATAGGTAGGCCCTCTTAATTGGTTCTAACCTAAGTAAATCTTCCATAGAATGTATCAATTGTGGCTAGACCCATTATTAGGCTAGACGAATTGTTTGTGTCCACACTCATAATTTTACTTCACCACAAATTGGCGACCCTACTGGGGAGCCAATCCTTCTGTTTATTTGTTTGGGATTTCATGGTTTTGTGTGAATTTTTCTAGTTCCACTTTTTCCCTTTGGTTTTGTTTTCTTTCCTTTGCTTACTGGTCTGGGTTTGAAATTATAGTAGCAAGTTTGGTCCCAACTTCTGAAATTTTTTATTTTTTTCTTGGCTTCCTCACTTTGTGCACTTAATTCACTGAGAATTGCACTGATCAGCGCAATATGCTAAGAAACAGTCCCATTGACTCCCTTTTGGTGCTTATGGTCAGTTAGGCAGTCGCATCGATGCATGGAGGTGAAGATTAGGATTCACCCTAGATCATGACCAGCGTGTCTAGCTCTCTTGATTTTCTTCCTTATAACTTGTTTAGGCTGTGTTCTCCCTGATTAGAAGGCTTCATTTAGCTTGGTTTGTGTGCTTGCTTGGTTTAGCCCACCCTCTAATGTGTTAAGTCTGGCCCTGTGTAAAGTTGTTTTCTACTTTTATTTGAATCCCTCGATCAGCGCTAGTTGTAGTACTGGTTAGTCGTGTCGGTCATGCTTATCAATGCTAGTTATCAGTTAGGCAGTCGCTCCGGTCTCTGAGTTAAGAAAAAATATGAATTTCTCACATTCTTGTGCTAGTGTGTCTTAACCCTCAGACACCCTTCTTCAGACTCCCACCTTCATTGCTTCATTTTCAATTGAATGAGAGTCTCATTTGTTCTCTTATTTTGAGTGTCACTTTTCTCATTATGAGCATAGATTACATTGCCTAGTTTGTCGATTGAAGCATTTATGTGATTGGTTTGTCCGATTCAGGGAAGAAGTTTCTTTTAGTTTCATTTATCATGCTTTTGATTTGATCGATGTTTGTTTGTTTGGAATTGTGAAAAATTTCATTAAAGTGCTTTATGTGAAAGATTCATTTTTCATTTTATAAAAATAAGAACATC
The DNA here is from genome assembly GCA_000404065.3 of Pinus taeda. Lineage (NCBI taxonomy): Eukaryota > Viridiplantae > Streptophyta > Pinopsida > Pinales > Pinaceae > Pinus > Pinus taeda. The sequence continues at coordinate 64,029 of APFE030629611.1, forward strand.
ATTCTAGTTTATTTAAGCGAAACAATTGCATTAGTAGCGTCATTGAGAAGCTAGAATTGCATCATCGTAAGAATAGGGAATGAAATGAAACTTGTTTTGTTTTTAAGGGAAGATTAAGTGCATTTAGAACATATATTAATGAAAGATTTCATTCTTTTATTGTTGCATTGATTTTGTATTCCCTATCTCTCAATTAGTGTTAACTTTCATCGAAGACAAAGATCTCTTTTCTCACATAGCTACATGTAGGAGTTTTTCTTGATGACAGTGGTAGGGTCTTGTTATCGAAGCCTACTTCAAGATAAACCATTAAAATCTATTGAATTAACCCAAGGAAGCATTGAAACTTAATGCTTACATTCAGTGATCTAGGCTAGAGACATGTTCCAACATCTTTAAACCTAGCAGATGTCATTCGCTCCGGCATTAGACAAAGCTAGTACGGACATGTGCTCCCTATACCATCGTGTATATAAAGGGAGACCCCACTAGGCTACAGTCCTTTATCCATAGGAAGCTGAGTATGCCACCTTGTAAATGTGATACACGGAACATTGCATTTGGGGATATTTCCTGCCCGTACTTCTCAGTTCGCCGAGAGGTATTATGTAGTTCACAGTTACCTGGTAATCCTTTATACCTAGAGTACCCTGAGTAGTCATTTTTGATCTTTACTGACTCTTCAAATTTGAAAATATCATCGAGCACTTGTCCTTTCGAGCTCGTTAATTCCGAAAGTGGCTAGAGTCATGTTTTGTCCTCTTATCGACTCTTAAAATATGAAAATGCAAAGTTTTGTTTCAGTGTCTTAAAATTAACTACCCACAAAATATTCTTGGTTAAAGTTATCTTCCTTAGTGGTTCTTTAATTTCGATTCCAATGGAAACATTCCGAGAGTCTACTAGTCAAGGTTCCCCTCGAATGGGGATACTAGTCCTTTTCCTTCTTTTGGAAATTTTGGTGCTCCTTATATGGCAACATTGTCCCTCCCTGGGTTAACTATTGGTTTACCTGTCTGGTTATTTTCAACCTCAGTGGTCCCAAGTGTCCCAAATCCTTCTCCACCATCTACTTCATTCAAATCACATCACGATGATTCTAAGGTTGACCCATTACTTTCTTCCCCCATTTCTTCACCCTCCTCTTCTACTTCGCTTGGTGAAAGTTTGAAATCCAGTAACCAAGAGGCTAAGAAGAAGAAGAAGATGATGACGAAGATGAAGTCAAATAAAAAAGAGGCCAACAATACAGTTGTTACTCCAAATGCACCTCCTGTAGAAAAAACTTCCAATCCTCCATGGATGGTTAGATTCCCTTGCAACCTGTGTAAGCATGACCATCTCCTTCGAGACTGTACTGGCATTCCTAGAGTATTAGAAGTATTGTCACAAAATCTGGATCAACCATCCCCATCGACCTCTAGAGATCATGTCGATGCTGCACCCTTGGTTAACGATGGTAAGAAGAAGGGAAAGACTAAATTCACATATAGGTTATGTGAAGGAAAGAATCTTCTTCACCTTTTTCCTCTTATGGATAAAGCTTCCAAATTTTTGGAAAACGTTGTAGCTCCTCAACCCCAGCTTCATGTTGGTTATCAGAGGCTTTCTTCTGACCCTCTCCTGGTTGGTAAAGAGATTGACATGGCTTCATATCTTTCCCTTCCTACTCTTCCCAATCGAGACTCTCTCATGTTTTTTCCCGACCAACCATTGGTCAAAAACAGTGTCGACTTGGTTCTGCCACCAGTTTCTCACTTTGTTCCAGGAGCCTGTCGTGGTCATACTTCTCATGTTCTTCTCGTCTCCTCAGATTCTCATGAATCGAAGTGTGACCCTACCATAGTGGTTGTTCAGGAGAGTCCTTCTCCTATTCATGCACATCATGGGGGCAATAATATGATACCTCCACCAAGTAGTTATGTCGTCTCTTTCGATTGCGGTCCATTGACTGCTTTCTACCTCCCATCTTAGATGCCTTTCTAGATCACAGTACAAACCTATAATAGAGTAGTCCATGGCACTATATTAGATGAAGGCACGTCTGTTAGCATCATTTCTTATACTACATGGCAAGATTTGGGCTCTGCACAGCTTGTTCCTGTCATTGAGATTTTGTTGGATTTCAACAAAGGAACCAGTCAACCCTTGGGGGTCCTTTTGAAGTTCCCTATTACATTGGGAGGAGAGATCATCTATATAGATGTGATGGTAGTCCAAGGTCTGTTAGATTTCAATATTCTTCTTGGACGCAACTATGTTTATGTCATGGGAGCTCTTTCTTCTTCGCTTTTTTGTGTGGTTTGTTTTCCACATGAAGGGAAAATAGTGACCATTGATTAATTATCGTTCATTGGTCGCCAAGTGCCTCCCTTGCAACCATCATCCCCTATCGGATCTTTTTTCCAAGCAATACCTTCCCCGACATAGGTCAATTATTTGGCTACCCATTATTTCTCTACATCTGTTGATGATCATACAGATGGTATAGTACATTATGTACTGGGGGCATTGGAACCCAATCTATCTATGGTACCAATTGACATGTATTCCTCCTAGAGGACGGTTCTTACATTTAATGAAGAACTCTTGGGAGCCATGTTCTCATATGGTTCATGAACAGATGTGGTGAGCATATTTCCTTGTCTTGTGTCAATTTGGTTAAAAAAAGAAACAAGGGTCATGAGGATAGTTCCTGGTGTTGTGTCAACTTCATTAAAAATTGAAACAAAGGGTGTGAGCATAGTTCCTTGTATTTTGTCAATCTCATTAAAAAATGAATCAAGATGCCTGAGGATAGTTCTTTTACTGTGTCAACCTTGTTAAAAAATTAAACAACCCCCTTTTCCAAAATGACTCGTTGATTAAGATCTCGTAAAATCCTAGTCGAGTCTTTCCAAGATCTCGAAAGTAAACCTTCATTCCATTCACCTATTTGAGTGAAATGAAGCTTGTGGGGGCATGTACCTCGAATTGAGTAATTATGCCCGGGGCATGCAAACTTACCTCATGCATAGTTTTTCATTTCAAGCTTGCATAAGCATGAAACCGAATCCAAGCAGAGTTCTCCATGGTTCAAGCTTGTGACATAATTAACTGATGCTCGATTTACATCTCTTGATTTCCCTTTTTATCAACTAATTTCTTCTAGATGATCCTTGGTTGTTTCATTCCATCGCCACCATCGCTTTGGCCGATGATATGCTTTCACTTGGTTGTTTTTCCCTTCCTCAGGGAATGCAACGATGAGTGGTTTTATTAGCTAGCCTCTTGGCCATTACATGTTTTGAGTAGTTCCACCATTTATCGAACCAATTTCCACCATTTATACCACTCGTTGCTCTAGGACAAGTCGTATTTCAACTCTTTTCTTGACTCGTAAAAATCAAATGAAGAGATTGCCAAGTATTTTTTCCCTTTTTGACTCATAAAAGGGAATAAAATAGGTGGTCTTCTTTCAAGCTCTTTTCCAACCCTTTAAAAATGAAAATATAGCCGAGCCCTTATCATTTTGAACTCATTAATAGATGCGAAACATCGTGTTCCTAGTATAAGTTTACCCCTTTTTCGGGTTGGGATGGACTATTTATGAAAAAGGTACTTCTTGACTGAAATGGTCAAGTGGTTCTCTCAAGTATAGTTTTCTACCTTTTTGGGCTCGAGAGACACAAACGTACGAAAAGGGACCATGTGGAGATTTTTTTTCGTGTCTTTTTCAAACTCTCTAAATATGGAAAAGATATCGAGATACACCTTTGTCGAACTCGTTAAAATATTAAATGACATCGGATTCATCAACATGATGAACTTGAGCTTCTCCTTCTTAGGGCTCATTAAACTTACTAGGTCAGATTTGTCTGGAGGATGAACTTCCAATGCAAGCATATCCTATCCCCTTCAAGTTTGTGATTAAAAACTAATTGGGGTACCTGCGAGAAATAGTGGGGGAAATTTGGAAATATAATCAGTTATGTTCGAATCTCACTCTTGAACATGAAACTTTTTGTTTCTTGTTGGGTTTGGATATCCTTCATTGTATCGTTGAACTTCTTGGGTTGGGTGCTCATTTTTGCCTTACATTTGATCTCTGCCACATCATCATGACCACTGATCCTATGTATCCAAAAGCTACCAAACTTCCAGTCATGTCACTGATATGTTCAAGGGTTGTCTTTCTGCAATTATACTTACCCTTGATTCTCTATATCGTCCAAAATAATTTTGCATACTTTTGTCTCATGTTGATAATGTGGGATACACTATGGCCCTCCTTCGACATGGTCACTTCCGGTCGACTTAAACTCAGTATCCAAGAGGTTGACTGAGAGACTCCATTCCAGTACCTTAGAGCTTGCATGCTCTAATGGCAAGTTCTTCGCACTCGATGACAAGTTCACATCATTGGCTTTCAATCGAGTAATTTCACGAGAATTCGACTTTAGTTCCTCTATTCACATTTTGTGGATTGTACTGCTAGTACCTTGACGACCATTGTCATTATTGGTGGTTTCTCTCACGCTTGTTAACAATTTACATCATTGGCTGGTAATCAAGAGAATTTCTAGCATGTTCGATGTTGACACATATATTAACATGTTAGAATTTGTACTTCGAATGGGTTATGTTGGAGCACAAGACCTTGGGCTCCGATTACAAAAGTCCAAGTTGCGAAGAAGTGTGACATGATTATGTTGATATACATGTCTCTCTCAGATGGATGTTTGTGACCATACCATGGGTTATCATATGTGATCCTTCTCATTATTTGATGGTTGCCACCATACCATGGTTTAATTATAATCCTCTTTAACGGATGGCTACGCCCATGCTCGGATCCATTTACATGATCATTCCCTAGATGGTTGTGTCCATACAATGATTCATGTATCATTTGATAGAGTTTTTAGTTATGTATATGTATGTGTACTTTCTTGTAGGTTTTCCAACGACAAATTCCGGTTCCCCACACTGATTCATAAAGCATTTCATCCCTCACTCTAGTTCAACCTTCATGCTTTAGGGGGCATCTATTACACTACATTTTGTCACCAACCCTGTACTCTTGGTTCCTTAATCCGGGAGGACATTTATAGTGAAACCTACATGCTTTCCCTTCATGAAGAAACTCCCATTGTGTCCCTCTTCATGAGCAGAACAATTCTGTAACATGCAATCTAAAATAGTTACCCTGCACGGAGGGGAGACTTGGAAAGAGATCCGTAATCTCGAAAAAACTAGGGTGAAAATAAGGAGAAAAGAAGCTGATCTTCACTTTCTGAAGCAATGCAGAGACTCAAATCTTACACCTACCTTTGCATACATTAAACACAGGTTGCATAACCAAAAATATCACAGAATATTTGAGCGATTTAGCAAAACTCTGGTCTGCCTTGAAATTCGCAAAACCAGAACCTCCTTGGCAAAATTATCCTCGGCCGCCTTCAAATCCCACCTGAAACTAGCAACATCAATAGAACAGGACCTATGGAAAGTAATCGATGCATCCGCAGCTCTGAAGGCCAGCAGAATAAAAGAGAATGCCGAATCTAAGCACCGGAGCAAACTTAATAACATGGAAAAACGTGTGAGAAATCATTATGAAGCAGACAACAATTGCCACAGCACTGCTCCTCAATATGCAGATTGGGTTAATTTTCAGCGGAAAACTGAAGCACGCTGTCCAGACGGTCACACTCCAGCCACCACGTAATCTAACATTAATACGCATCACAGGTTATGGGGAGGACAGAACAGCGTGGAACTGCGCAGCAGAAATAAAAATTCGGTGATAGCCCCTTCACATATGGTTTCAACGGTGGATTCATGCGGAATAAATAAAGGAACAATACGCAGCCTCAGCGGGAGCACAGAGACAGCTAGCCCGATAACCAGCCAGCACACCTGCGTGAACGATGAACACCCCAGGGATATGGAATTTATTAACACCAGCAGCGTTGCAATGAACCCAACGCATAACGACAAACCGGAAAGAATGATGAACATAGAGACAGCTAGCCCGATAACCAGCCAGCACACCTGCGTGAATGATGATCACCCCGGGGACATGGAATTTATTAACACCAACAGCGTTGCAATAAACCCAACGCATATCGACAAATCGGAAAGAAACAAACGTAGCAGCAAGGATGAAATAGGCGCACCAACAGTGGGAGCAGGGGGTGTGGAGAGCACCCAGAATACCAGGTACGCTCCTAATTCCAATTCAAATAAACTGATAATTAATAAACCTATTGTTAGTGATAAAAATGATAAAATAAACATAGACAGCGCGGTAGATAATGATAATATTGGAAATAAATCAATAGTTAATAAGCCTTTCGTTAGTAATAAAAGTGACAAAATAAACATAGAAAGCAGGTGTACTAACACCAGTCCCGATAACATGATAGATAAGGACAAAATGGAAAATAACCCCAAAAACAGTAGCTCAGATAATAGAAAGGTAGTTAATATATCTTCGTATGAGCTGAAGAAAGAAGAAATGGAGGTCCTTAACAGAGGTCTTAACTTTGCTTTAGCCCCTAACAAAATTCCCAATGAAGAAATCATTTGCAACCTAGAAGATGGAATTAAGAACCTCAAAGATGATGAAAAAGAACTCATCAGGCAAGAGGTTGTTGTTATCCTTAGAAAAGCTAAGCCCCCCAGAAGAAACCTTAGCCTTGATCACCTTAATGCCCTAAAAAGTCTCAGAAATAATAAAGACATAGTCATTTTAAAAGCTGATAAAGGAGGCACCACTGTAGTTATGGATTATGAAGATTATATCAACAAAATGAAAGACCACCTTTATAATAGTGGGAACTACAAAAATCTTGAAAAAAACCCCATCTCCAAAATCTCAAACCTAGTAAAGAAAGCCATTAAGGAAACCAGCCTAGATGATAAAATAAAAAAGAGATTAACTCCTAACAGTGAAATCACCCCCAGGATCTATGGAGCCCCTAAAATTCATAAAAAACATGTCCCCCTTAGACCCATAGTCAAAACCATAGGATCTCCCACTTATGAGTTAGCCAAGTACGTAGCTAGCATCCTGTCCCCGCTAGTGGGAAGGACGAGCTCCTACATTAAAGACTCCAATCAATTTGTAAATCACATTAAAAACACCAAGCTAGAACCAGGAGACAAAATCGTGAGTTTTGACGTAGTACAACTCTTCACCAAAATTCCCCTAGATGAAGCGATCCAGGTAGTCAAAGATGTAGCAGATCCCCAGACTGCAAAATTAGCCAAAATATGTCTTCGCTCAACCTTCTTCTCCTTCCAGGGCGAAATATTTGAACAAACTTCAGGTGTCGCTATGGGTTCACCTCTCTCACCAATAGTGGCAAACCTTTTCATGGAAAAATTCGAAAAGAAGGCACTGGATTCATACCCATTAAAACCCAAATCCTGGGTTAGGTTTGTAGATGACACCAGTGTCAATTGGCCTCATGGTGAGAATGAGCTAAACAAGTTCCTGGATCATCTCAATAGCTTGTCTGAAGACATCAAATTCACCATGGAAGTAGAAGAAAATAATTGCATTCCTCTCTTAGACATTCTCATCATAAGAAAAGAGGATGGTTCCATAGGTCACAAAGTTTTTAGAAAGAAGGCCGATACAGATAACTACCTTCATGCCGATTCTTGTTAGGATATTCCGACACATAGGAATAGTTAAGTTCAACTTGGTCTAGTATAGAGTTAGGTATAGAGTTAGGTAAAGTGTGTTTCCTTACCGTTGTACATTTTGTAACTTACAATCCGACGGTCACGATATGTAGTGATCCGACGGTTCATTCTCTCCTCGGTATTACCGACACTTGATCCGTGGCTTGACACCCGATTGGTCCATGAATTCTATTTAAAGCGCATGGAGGGTCATTTGTAGGTTAACCGTGCATGAGAGAAGCTTATGTAAATTTTCATTCTTTTATTAATAAATTGCCTGTAGTAGCCACGTTGGCGCAGGCCGTGGACTGTTTCCCTCTCTGAGGGTTTTAACCACGTCAAAATACTGGTGTATTGTTCTGTGATCTGTTTGTGAGCGGTGTCCTTCTGGTGTTCTGTCTGAGGAACTTACCCTGTAAATTCCTACATGGTATCAGAGCTATTTGAGGGCCGCGTCCGTTGGTGATCCAAATCTGAAGCCGGTAGAACTGCATGGGGCTGTCGTTTCCTAGATCTACTGTTTCTGACTGTTTCGGGCCGAGAGGACTGCTCTGTTATGTTCGGAGCATCTGTTCCAGTGAGGAACCCCTTTCGTTTCACGCGAAAAGGTTTCCGGTAGCCCTATCTGCGTCATTTTTAAGATCTGGAGGTATACAGTGTTTATTTGCAGTTTACTGTTATTTTCTCTCTGCTTATTTCGGTTTCAATTTATTTAGCTTTTTTTTAACCGGATCTATACCTTTCATTCTGCGTATGCTCTTTGCCCTGCGACTCTGTGCGATCTGGGCAAATCAGAAACAGAAAGGAAGGATTTTTTCTCATGCGTATGCTCTTTTCCCTGCACCTTAGTGTGATCTCGGAAAATCAGAAACATTGAGGAAAATATTTAGTTTCTGGGTAAAGCTAACTTTTAGCCGTAAGGCTTGTTTTTTTTGCATGTCCGTGTTGGGTTTTGTGTTTTTGTTTTGTAGGGAGTTACTTTCAGCATCTTCAGCTTCAGTTTTTTAAAAAATGGAAAGTCCATGCCAAGTCATTCTTGACAGCACTAACTACTTCCAATGGGTATCCTACATGGAAGATTTACTTAGAAGTAAAGGTCTCTACAGAATAGCCACGGGCCAAGAGAAGGAACCAAAAGATGAAGACAAGGTTGCAAAATGGGAAAATAGACAAGATCAAGCACGTGGTTTGATAGGGATGTCTATTTCTCCTGATCTTAGATTCCATATTGCAGAACTTGATATTCCTCATGAAGCATTAGACCAAATCACTAAAGTTTTTTGGATTAAAAATGAAATTAGAGCCCATCAACTTGAAAATGAGTTGCTTACATTGGATCCTAATAATTTTTCTTGCATTGAAGATTTCTTGTCCAAATTCAAGACCCTTAGATATCTCTTGGAAGGTGTTAAGGTTAAGAAAGAAGATAGTAACCTTATTTATTCCATCCTTACAAAGTTGGGACCAGCCTACTCTGTATTTGTTTCCACCTTCCATTCTACAAGGGAAGCTTTCATTTGTCAAGGAAAAGACTACAAGGCCCTTTCCTTTGACTCTTTTTGTGATTCTTTAATAAGAGAACAAGAAAAACTCTTACACCTTGGTCTTCTTAATCTTGGAAACTCTTCCAAGAAAGCGTTAGCCGCCCAGCAGCAACCAAATTTAAAGAATCCTAAGAAGTCATATCCTAAAAAGAATGGTCCTAAACCAAACAAGGGTCCTAAGCAAACTCAGTCTCAAAATGAAAGATCATTTCAGCAAAATGATAAGACCAATAAAAACAAATGGAAGAAGACTGATAGACATTGTAACTTTTGTAATCGAGATGGCCACTTAGAATCTAAATGCTTTAAGAAGATGGAAGCCTTGGAAGCCGCAATGAAGAAACATAACATCCATGTGGAGCATTCTTCTACTTCAACTTCAACTTCATCTTCAGGAATGGCACTTTCTGCATGTCGTTGTCAATCATCTCAGTCTGGTTATGCATTAAATGTATCTTCTTCTTCTCATTCTCATGAGTGGCTCATTGATTCTGGAGCCTCTTATCACATGGCCAAAAACAAAGCCATGTTTTCTTCTTTACATGATTGTAACACCAAAAATATATATGTTGGTGATGATAGATCTCTTAATGTTGTAGGGACTGGAACTGTTCATCTAGACAATGGTCAGTTTAATGATGTATTATGTGTTCCAACCTTATCCAGCAACCTTCTATCTGTATATCAGATAACTCATTCAGGTGAAGGTAAAATTGTTGAATTTTCACCTCATGATGTTGTAATCAAGGATCTAAGAGATCCTAAACAGATTCTAGCTACTGGTATTGCTGATGATTCCACAAGGTTGTATAAGTTTCACAACTTTGGGTCATCAAATCTTCCCTCAGTATTTGTTGCTCATAATGATGAAGTGAGCAAACTTTGGCATGAGCGATTTGGTCACTTAAACTATCGCTCCCTTCAGCATCTATGTAAAGAAAATATGGTGACAGGTCTTCCTATGGTATCTTGCAGAGATGGTGTTTGTTCCGGATGTGTACTCGGAAAACATCATCGGGACAGTTTTGAAAAACGTGCCTCTTGGCACGCCTCAGCCCCTTTACAGCTTGTGCACAGTGATTTATGTGGTCCACTTCCTGTTGCTTCATTCTCTGGCTGCAAGTATTTCTTAACTTTCATTGATGATTTCTCCAGACGCACTTGGGTATACTTCTTAAAACTCAAGAGCGAAGTATTTAACACATTTTTGGCCTTCAAAGCCTTTGTTGAAAAACAATCTGGACATCAAATTCTTAAGCTAAGAACTGATAATGGTGGAGAATATGTTAAAAACACATTCATCAACTTTTGCACCGAAAATGGAATTCAAATGCAACATACTGTTCCATACACTCCACAACAAAATGGTGTAGCTGAAAGGAAAAATCGCACCTTAAAGGAAATGGCTAATTGTATGCTGCAATCTAAAGGACTCAGTCTTAGTTTTTGGGCCGAAGCAATTAATTGTGCAAATTATATAATAAATCGCACTCCTACTAAGGTTCTAAAGAATAACACTCCAGAAGAAGCTTGGAGTTCCATTAAACCAGATGTAAGTCACTTTCGTATTTTTGGAACTGAAGCATGGGCCCATATTCCAGATGAAAAGCATAAAGCTTTAGAAACTAAGAGTGAGAAATGTACTTTTGTTGGATATTCTGAAGATGTAAAAGGTTATAGACTTATTCCATTTAAGTCCAAAAATGTTATCATTAGAAGAGATGTAAAATTTATGAAAATAAATCGGCCTGCGAGCCTAGTCCGGCGGATGTGCCACCTCTTCCGATCTCTTCTACTTTGAAAACATTTCTTCTTCAGATGATGAAAGTGAGGATGACAATCCTCCCCCACCTTCTCAGGATCCTCAACTTCCAAGATGGGTCCGTGCTACTCGGGATGCAGCAGGTGATCTTGCCGGTGATCCTACAGATCAGCGACGTACACGTTCTCAGTTTGAAAGAGCCTCTTCTTTACTGGCTCAAGCTCCAGTAAATCATGATCCTGACACTTTTGCAGAAGCTTCAGGCCATCCACATTGGGAAGCAGCTATGAATGAAGAATATCATTCATTGTTGGCAAATGATACATGGGATCTTGTTCCTCTACCAAAGGGACGCAAACTTGTTAGATGTAAATGGGTTTACAGAACCAAGTATGGACCAGATGGGAAAGTTGATAAACATAAAGCTCGTCTTGTTGCTAAGGGCTTTTCACAGGTTGAAGGCATTGACTACACTGAAACCTTCTCCCCTGTTGCCAAAATGAACTCTATCCGCCTTGTTCTTTCACTTGCTGCCTCTTTAAAATGGGAAGTCCATCAGATGGATGTTAAATCTGCCTTCTTGCATGGGGACTTGCATGAAGAAATCTATATGGAACAACCCATTGGCTTCATCCAAACAGACTCCAGCCTTGTATGTCGACTTAGAAATCTCTTTATGGTCTCAAGCAAGCTCCTCGGGCTTGGTATGCCAAAATGGATAGCTTTCTTTTAGAATCTGGATTTTCTAGGTGTTATTCTGACAATACTGTCTACACCAAGAAAGTGGGCAACTCTCTTATCATCCTTGTTCTTTATGTTGATGATCTTATTGTTACTGGTAGTGATCCAAACCTTATAAACCATGTGAAGTCTAGCCTTAAAAAGAAATTTGAAATGACAGACTTAGGACACTTACACTATTTTCTCGGTCTTCAAGTCTTGCAATCCAAGGAGGGTATTTCCCTTTCCCAGTCCAAGTATGCTTGTGATATTCTTCGTCATTTTCACATGGAAGATTGTAAGCCAGCTCCTCCCTTTCAGTCTGGAGTCAAACTTTCAGTCTCTTGTACTTCTCCTGAAGTTGATGCTACCTTATACCGTCAACTTGTAGGAAAACTCTTGTATTTAACCCATACTCGTCCTGACCTTTCCTTTGCTGTTGGCCTTGTTGCTCGTTTTTTGCAAAACCCCCGTGAAAGTCATTGGAAAGTAGCTAAAAGAATACTTCGTTATGTTCGAGGTACAGTACAGTTTGGGATTCATTACAGTGCCAAAGCAGCTCCTCTATTAGTTGGTTTCACTGATTCTGATTGGGCTGGTGACCCTGATGATCGGAAGTCTACTGCCGGTTATGTCTTCACTTTTGGTTCAGGACCTATTACATGGGCTTGTAAGAAACAGGCTGCCATTTCTCTTTCGTCAGCAGAAGCAGAGTATCGTGGTGCCGTGGAAGCTAGTAAGGAAGCCTTGTGGCTTCGTCAGATTCTATCAGAATTTGGCTTTGAGCAGCAGCATCCGACTACACTTTGGTGTGATAATCAAAGTGCCATTCAGCTTTGCAAAGATCCAGTTCAGCATTAGTGCAGCAAACACATTGAACTTCACATGCACTTCATCAGAAAGCTCATTCATGACCATGTTGTTGAAGTGCAATATTTTTCAACAGATGATCAGGTTGCAGGCATCTTCACAAAGGCTCTCACAGAGGCAAAGTTCACTAAACTTCGATATATGCTTGGAGTTCACGAAGTTGTCACTAAGGGGGCATAGGCTCTAGTGCCTCCTTCCTTCTCCTATTGTGTCATATTTGTAAATCCTTCAATCCTATCCCAAGTAGTTCTTAAGGGGGGATGTTAGGATATTCCGACACATAGGAAATAGTTAAGTTCAACTTGGTCTAGTATAGAGTTAGGTATAGATTAGGTAAAGTGTGTTTCTTTACTGTTGTACATTTTGTAACTTACAATCCGACGGTCACGATATGTAGTGATCCGACGGTTCATTCTCTCCTCGGTATTACCGACACTTGATCCGTGGCTTGACACCCGATTGGTCCATGAATTCTATTTAAAGCGCATGGAGGGTCATTTGTAGGTTAACCGTGCATGAGAGAAGCTTATGTAAATTTTCATTCTTTTATTAATAAATTGCCTGTAGTAGCCACGTTGGCGCAGGACTGGTGTATTGATCTGTGATCTGTTTGTGAGCGGTGTCCTTTTGGTGTTCTGTCTGAGGAACTTACACTGTAAATTCCTACAGGAGACATATTGGGAACTTATTCAGGAGGCAACACTGTCTATGGTTGAATTACCAACTTTCTCTTCGCTTTGATTATCCTTGAAATTTCCTTTAACTGTTGTTTATTGGAATTCACCTATTAAGAAGAAAACCAGGATGAGATTAAAGAACTCGTAAAATGCAAAGAGTCTTATCAATTGAATGTGATTTTTAATGAAAAATCCTTCTACATTACATCAAAATCATCACAAATCATTTAAAACCTCGAAACTATAAACACACAAAGTGGCCATTTAATTTTCGAACATTTGTTCATGTGATGCTGACTCCTGTCATTATATCGGGAAATTGCTTTATTGATGCTTTTATATCGGGTGATATGAGCATGACCTTGTGACATGCGATTTTCGATATTATGTTGGTTGATCACAAATTGCGATGTGGGATTTCCAATATCGAAAGGTCGGGAGTTAACAAAATGTGATATTGACATTTGTCACCTAATAGAACATGATACCAGTAATTGACAGAATGTGATATCGCTATCAGTAGTTCGCTATCAGTAATTTTCTATCGGTACTCACTTTGAAATTGTCAACGTTGATAAGTCGATTAGTGTTTCACATGCGGTTTTTTAGTGGAACCATCCTTTATGATATTTGTGTTTATTTTTTCAAACAACCTTCAAAAACTTTGGTGATGTTTTTCAAATATTTTTTAAGGGAAACATAGTTAGCAGGGTTTCTTAGATTTGCATGTTATTTCCTAAGAACTATGTGAAATGCTTCTAAACCTAAGAAGGGTTTTATTTCACAAAAAGATTTTCTTGTTTTATTTATATATAAAAAAAGGGTATAAATATAAAACTGGTCCTATTTTATTAAAACAAGAAAAGACTATTTCCTAAAACATTTAAAGGGTCCCCATTATTTCTTATCCTAAGTCTAAGGCTAATGGGGGTTGTTGAGTACCACAACAATTGGCGACACACTGGACGAAACAGTTAATCTCTGTAAGAATAATAAGATCTTAATCTTTATCAAGACATATTTTAGAAAGTTAAAAATGATTGAAATTTAAATTGATATAGATAACTTTGGAGTGAAACAACTTATTTTATTGTAAAGCTTCTCAGAGCTTATTAGAGATGAAAAAATTCATTGTGTAAATCTGTCACTAATAGGTTGAAAAAGTAAAGTAAAAAGTATTAGAAGTTTATCATATTGAATAAACTTATTTGTCGTTGGTAGATCCATTGTTGCCAGCAGGCGTTCATAGCCTCGACAAGGTTACCATTTAACCAAAATGAAAGAGTATCCCATCCATGTCATAATAACATTCTTAGAGGTAATGAGTTTTTTTTTTTGAACTTTTTTACTTAAAAGTCATTATCCTAGTTTGGTGGCTAGATGATGATAATGCCATTCATAAAATTCAACAAGTCGGCTCATAATGAGACCTATTGTATTATAGTCTTATGACTATAAGCCATCGCCTTGGTTTGGTTTCCAATAGTGATAATGTCAATGTCACTAGTTTCCTATGATCATGATAAGCAGGTTCATGATGAGACCTCTTAACTTTTAAGTTTTTTATAGTTTTGAATTACACTCTAAAAAATTTAAAATTAATGGATTGGGAGGTTTCATTTACTCCTTAGGAGTTTTGGATGACCGTTTAAGTAAAAGGTGCTAAAGCTTCATAATAATTTCTTCTTTTATAAAAATAACTTTTCAAAACCGATATACAAACAAATATATTCTTTAAGAGTCTCAAGCCAAAAGATTTCACAATTAAATGGTTATCATATTTCAAAGTTTTGAAATAGATGCAATAATAGATTTCAATTTATAGTTTTGTTTTCTACATCGTTTCTTGAGTAATTTAATGCCTTAATAATGAAGAGAACTTCCATGTATACTTCAAAAAGTGTACTAATTATTATAAAACTAAAAAACATTATTTTGCATATAATATTATTTACATATTTTACAAGAGAACAAATGTTCTTTTTAAGGAAAATATTTTTTTGAGAATAAGTCCATTAATGGGAAGAGTTTCTTTCTACCCTTGTAAATCTTGTAATATAAAAGTTGATGAACCTATATTCTCAAAAATTTGAAAGGGACCAAGCCAGATTTTTAAAATTTAGTATGTTTTCCTTTATCCTCATGCACTTTATCCCATTTCAAAACAAAGTCTCCAATTTCAAAATTTTTATCTTTGACTAAATTTATATCAAATGAAGCTTTGACCAACTCTTGATGGTGGGCATGGGCCTGTTTGGATTTATTCAGTTCTTCTTCTAATTTAAGGATTTGAGACATTCACAATTGTAGAGCGGAAGAAGGCATTTCTTCAATGAATTGTACTTGGGCTAAAGGAGAGTTACCTATTGAGGTTTTCTCAGTTATTCTATTAGCCTATAAAGCAAAGGTTAAAGCCTTATGCCAATTCTTTTGATTTTGGTTGATGGTTCGTTTGATACTTCATATAATATTTTTGTTAGCGGATTCTTCTAAACCATTCCCTTAAGGGTAGTAATTTGCATAATACTTAAGTTTAAATCCTCTTTTCAAAGAAAATTCAATCGTTGCATTCCCAGAAAAATAAGAAGAATTGTAAAAATAAGGGCATGAGGGATACCAAACCTGGTAATGATAAATTGATCAATGAATTCAGTAATGCTCTCTGAATTGGCTAACTTCAGCGGTATTTCCTCTACCCATTTTTTAAAGTAATATATTGCAGTCAAAATGTACTTATGATGTTTAGAAGAATGAGGAACGATCTCACCTATTATGTCTAGCCCCCATTGCTCGAACGGTTGTTCGATGTTATGTGGCTGCAAAGGCATAAATGGTTTCTTTTGTCTTCTTGGAGCAGTTTGACAAATTTTTCATCTTCTTACATACATGTGAGTGTATTTAAATAATGTTGGCCAGTAATATCCAGCATGTAGGATTTTATGAGCAATTGTATCTCCACTGTAATGTCCACCTGCTGACCCATCATGAAGTTCTTGTAAGACTTTTTCTGCTTCAACTTTTTCTAAACATATTAACAAAACATAATCATAATTATTTCTAAACAAAACACCATTGATGAGTTGATATTGATTACCTTTTAATCTCAAGGCTATCTTTCTTTTAAAATCAAGCTCGAATGGAGCATAAGATTTTTTTTAAATAAAAGATTAAATCAACATATTGAGATTCAGTATCAACACAAAGTACCTTTTTGACTTGATCAATATTACCTGTGGCTTCATCAACTGATGTATCATTTATTCCTATAATCAATTTACAAAAACCTTGACCTCTCATAATTTTAGCGGGTTTGATTTCTAGGTCATATTCCTGGAGGGTAGTAACCCAGTTATCCTTTTTTTCTCCTAACTTATTTTGAATAAGTAATTGTCTAACCGCTAAGAAAGGCACAATGAATTTAATATGATTTTTTAAGATAAAAGGTCTAAAATACTTAATGGCTTTGTAAACTATAAAGGCTTGCTTTTCTACTCTAGAATAATTTAATTCAGCTCCTTGAAAATTTGAGTTGAAGAAAGAAATAGGAGCTTCAATTTTGTGTTCATTTAGTTGTGTTAAGATTTCCGCATATGAGAATTCAGAGGCAAAAGTATATAAATTGAATTGATCAGAAAATTTAGGAGTTGATAGGGCGGGAGCGTCAATTACAGCCTATTAGATTGCTTTAAATGCCTCTCTTTCATTGTTTCCCCATTTGAAAAGAAAATTTTTCTTGATCGTAGTTTGTAATGGTAGGCAAATTTGAGAAAATTCAGGGACAAATATTTTGACAAAATTAATTTGGCCAAGAAAAGATTGCATTAATTTTTTGGTATGTGATAATGAAATTTCTAAGATTATCTTAATTATTTCTGGATCAATACAAATTCCATTTTTTGATACAATAAATCCAATGAGTTTACCTTCATTAAGAGAAAAAAATGATTTCTCGGGATTTAGAGAAATTCCATACCTTTTGCATCTTTCAAAGATCTGCTTTAAATCATGCAAATGATTATTTCTCTTCTTGGAATATATGGTACTATCATCTAGATATACCACAACAATTTTATTAATTAAACCCCTGAAAGCGATGTCCATTGCTCTCTGGAATGTAGCTCCTGTGTTCATCAATCCGAAAGGCATTTTTTGATATGTGTATGTTCCCCATTTTGTTTTGAACATAATATTTAATTTATCCTCTAGATGAACAAGGATTTGATTATAACCTAAGAATCCATCTAGAAAATACATTAGTTCAGAACCAACAATTGATTGTAGAACTTGTTCCATTTGTGGGAGGGGGAAATTATCTTTTTGACATGTCTTATTTAAATTCCTAAAATCAATATAAATGTGAATATCACCATTCTTTTTTCTAACTGGTACAAGATTAGAAACCCATTTGCAATGTCTTACTCGAAAGATAATTTTGGTTTTTAAAATTTTATTCAACTCACTTTTGATTTGAGTTTCCAAATTTGGATGAATCTTTCTACGTTTTTGTTGAGTAGGTTTGACATCAGGTATCATTGGAATAATGTGTTGGATGATAGAAGTATCATAAGTTTGAGATCTTCATAATTCCAAGCTAAAATGATTTTATATGAATAAATGCATTTCTTTCTTTAGATGATAATCCAATACCTAAGTTAATAATTTGAGGTTTAATATTAGATCCAAGGTTAACTAGTTCAAATCTCAAAGCTGAACTTTGAAGTTTGTAGTTGTTGACCTTTTTAAATATATCTTTTAAATCATAAAGATACTTAATTTTAACTACAGGGTTTGGCAGATCATTTTGTTCATTTGATTTATTCAATTGTCTATCATGTTCATCTTCATTAATCATTTGGTCAAGACAAGATTCTTCAAATGTTAAAAAATCAAGGATATCTTCATCATCATTTAATACTCGCCAATTGGTGACATTATCAGGAATGGAAGGGCGAAACCTCAACTCTATAGAAAAGCTATCTGAACTAAAATCTTCAGGTGGGATCAGTTTAGATGCAAAATTTTCCAAAAGCTTAGCACTGGCATTATGTATCCTGACTATTGGAGAAATATGAAATGCAATGAAATGTGAGGTAAGATTTTGAATTAAGGACTGATAATGTTTATGATGATTAGAAACACAATTCATATTGTTTCTAACTTGTTTTATAACAATTTCAGAATCACCAAAGACTTGAAAGTACTCAACATCAAGACTTATAGATTTATGCAGTGCTTGTACTAATGCTTCATATTCTGCTATGTTATTAGTACATTCAAACTCTAATCTACATGACAACATAGTTTGTTCACCATTAGGGCTTACCAATATACATCCCACCCTTGCACCATCATTAGATTTAGAACCATCAAAATAAAGTGTCAAAAATAAAGAATCGGGCTTAATTACGGGTGTATCTACAACATTAATACATTTAGTAATATTTGTTTGCAAATAATTTTCAACTGGAAATGAAACATAATTTGCTAAGAAAGGGGATATTTGAACTGTAAAACTTCCAAAGAAAGATTCTAAAGAATAAATCTCAAGGATTTTGTTGGTGAAAACTACAGGCTCATTTTCTTCATCCAAGTCAGTAACCGAGTATTTCATATGATTTTCTCTATCCACCTAAATCTGATTTGGTTTCCCATTGCAAGGAAGCCATACATGTGACCAATCTATGGCAAAATAAGCATGCAATTTCTCAGACCAATATCTGCTTAAAATAAGACCATAAAATTCAAGAATATCAACAATCAAAATATCAATAATTTGACATACCTTTGAATTTGAGGATAATCTTATTAAAACAAAGTTTAATTCTACTAACACCTTAACCTTTGTTCTATCTAATTACACAAATTGGACAACGGACTTCTCAGGCATTATGTTAAGTTTGAGACAAACTAAATATGGCATAATATTTGAAGAAGCACCTAAGTCTATCAAACAATTATGAACATTTTTATTAAAAATCTAAAAGGTTAAAAGAAAAGGCGGAGTGTGGAAGTTGGACCCATCTCTAATTAAAATTGCATCAGAAGCATCAATTTTTTCTGGGGAATCACTTGGAGGCTTTCCTTTTCCAAGCGAGGCTATTGCAGTTGGAAAATGAGATGTAGGAGCAACATTTAACTCTTTAAGCAATAATTTTTGTTGTTGCTTGAGTTTTCTCACCTCATTCATGGAAATATTAGCTTTAACTTTCTTCATATCTTCCACAATGTTATATTCTATATATTTATAAGAAATAATAAGAGTTTTAGATGCAGAAGGAGAATTTGAAGAGGATGGAATGGATTCAGAAGTTTAGGAGAATATTTTTTGGTTAATCTTTTATCTTTATTAATAGGAGTAGTTGACATTTGTTTCTGATTGCATGATGATGAATCAACAAATTTTTTACTCCTAGTCTCTACTGGTAGATTTTTTCCTTCTTCTTCATTTTATGATGTAGTAAGAATAAAATACCATAATCCATGTGCTTCCACCAACTCTTCCTCTTCTGATTCTTCCATAGATAGGGTTAATTCTTCATCTTCTTCTTGATCTGATTCAACATTGGATATAATATTGGTTGGTTGAGATGATGAAGGCTGAGCTTTCTTGAAAGGTCTGAAAGGTCTTTTTGAGGAATCAGATACCTATTTCTTAATCTTGACCATTTCGTTTGACATTGTTTTAAGGACATTTTGCAATCCTTGTAAATTTAAAGGGTCCTTAGATGGCTTCTTTTTGTTTTCTTCCTTGAAAGTCACTTTCTTTGACTTTCTCTCTTCAAGAATAGTTTTCTTCTCTAAAGCTAAAATTCTCTTTTCGAAAGATAAAGCTACTTTCATGTTGTTACTTAACATGATTTTATTAGCTTTATCTACGAATATTGCAATATTAGAGGGAAGTGAAGAGATATACCATTATATTTGTACATGTTAACCAAGTTGTGAAGTTTCTAGAATCTTATTAACCAATTTATTAAACCTAGACTTAAAATCTTTGATTCTTTCACCTGGATTTGTTTTAAGACTGGAAACATCATTAATTAAAGTAGTTGTTTTATGATCATCAACAAACTTGGTTTAAAATTTCTCTTGAAATGTATGCCAATTATTAATTGAACCTGTTGGTAAAGAAAAGTACCAGGATCCTGTTGATCCGATAAAAGTATAGGGAAAAACTCTACATACACAATCTTCTTCTGAAACCCCATTAAGGTTAATGTCCAACATGTAATTATGTAAGTTCTCTTCGGCTGGCATCCCTTCATTAAGATTGAACTTGGGTAACCATCTTTCTGGATGTTTAGGTAAAGGATGAATGGGTGAAGGCATGTTGATTGCACCTAAACTGGTCCAAGGTTTGTTAGACATTCTAGGAACTTGAGTAGAAGAAGTTGCAATAGTAGAAGAGGATGATTGTGTGGAAGCATTAGCCCCAGCGTTGGTGTTGTTCAAACTAGAACTATTTGATTGAAGATGAGGGATATGAGTGGAAGGATTGATCGGATGAGAAGAAGTTGATGATGAGGCATGAAATAAAGGTGTTTGTGGTGGAGAAGAAGATAAAATCTCACTAGTAGATGATTGTGATTCAGATTTCTTAGTATTTCTTTGGTGGGAAGGTAAGGGGAACTCAAATGGAGTAACCCCAAGTTTTTCACTTTGGGAACGAGTCAAAATATGAGAAGTTTGGAAAGATGATGATACACCGCCTTCAGATAACTTAGGTTGTTGAGGCCTTTCTTCTATAATAGAAATTCCTTCTAATTTCTGAATTAAGGTATGAAATTCAGGTAACTTCTAAGGAGGTTGATCAGATGTCTTAGGTTGTGTGCTATGAGATTTTGTATTTTTTTTTACAACTTCTGGTCTAGGAGTAGGAGATTTTGAATGAGATCTAGAATTTGGGGGAGATTTTGAGGGAGAATGACTCTTTACATGACCTTTTGATTTTGGATTAAACCTTGTTTCCATTCATAGTCAGGACCCTGCTTTTAGCACCAAAAATGTTGAAGTCTGGAAAATATTTGCCTCAACATCTGAGAATACCACCCGGTCGAGAACTTAAGGCAAGTCTATTTCTGTTGGAATTGGTAGTCCCGACCAGGGATAAGGGACCAGTTTCCCATGAAAGAGATATAAAAGAGTAATGGAAATTAAATGAAAGTAATGGAATGATTTTAAGGCTAAAGATGATATCATTAAACAAAATTATTCTACGTATTTCCCGGGATAATGTCTCTTGATATGTGATTCATAAAATGATTTCACAAAGCATGCAAAAATATAGATCAGTAAACACTTTATGAAAGGAAAACAAATAAGGTAAACTAAATTAATGAAGTCAACACATAATCATTGGCTATATAAATGTTATGCCACTATTACCATGTATGCGCAAACCATTACATCGCTGACAAGTTTAAAAATAACATGTGCCAAGTTAAAAAATTAACACGCTAATTGTTAATTTGCGTGGTTGGAACTCGAGTGGCGCCCCACCAAACTAAGCAACTTAAACGACACCCCAACGATGCTCCTTGTAAACTCCACCAACCTCAGTTATACTTAAACCCTGATTTCATTCGGCTGGGAGGGCGCAATAGAACGAAGGTCAAAACCTTGAATGGAAAAACAATGATTTGCAGAGGGTGTGGAACCCTGACTGTGGAGAATCTTAAGATGTTGAAAAGATTCCCTTGAGGGATAGAGGTGCCAATGACGGAATTTGTAAAGCTTATAGTGATTTTTGCACATTTTCTTGCTAGGAGTCCAACCGTGCAGTGAGAATCTACATATGAGAAACAGAAATGCAGCGGCCTAGCAACAGGGAATCTTTGGAGAATCATATGGAATCTAAAAGATTCCCTTGGAGGCAAATTTTGACCAACATAGAATGATGCCAACTCTATAGTTGTTTTTCACAAAATTTCATAGGGAGCACAGTGGTGTGCTCAGAATGTTCATCCGAGCAGTGGATTTTTCGGCCATCTTCAAGAAGGATACTTTGGGGGACTCTTCAAGATGCTTGAGGGTCTAAAATTGATGGTGTCATTAAGGGGAAAATTTTATAGCCATTTGATACGGTTTCACGCCACGAATTCAACGGTGATGTCCATTTTAGCAACTGAGATTTGCATTTTTTGGCCATCCCAAAAAGTGGAGGTATATGATGTAGTTATGCCATGTTTTCTTTTGATTTGTTGAGATGCTTCTTTTGTTGTTGAGATCCATGATTACCATTATGTTGAGGGATACTTGTATGCCACATCTTGTGAGAATTTATTAGCTTGTCATGCTAAAGGAAGACCCATTTGAGTGAGAGTTCCTATAGGGAGAATGTCTCATGGAGAGACGTGCCACTCTTGTTGAGGGTATTCATCCTTGTAATGATAAATAACATGTCATGTACATCATCATCATTTGCAACATTTAATGAAGAAACCTTCCCACTCTTGACACCAGGGCCCGGAGACATAACCAACTTGCTCCATCTTGATTTAAGACACTTTTGATAAAATAACTTGTCTACTCCAAAATAGCATCGGCTCACGTGAAGTTTGCAATAAGAGAGAAATTCTAAAAAATTGGTTAAACATTTAGTGAATAGAAATAAGCAATTTTAAACTTTGGTTAAAGAGTGCAATGGGATGAAATTTTCATTCAAACCATCAATTAGTTGTTGGTCAACTCTACAATGATCACTATAGTCCCTGCTCTACCATAGGAAGGGACTAATAACTAATAGTGTCCATGATAACATGGAATTATACCCCTCATCTAGTAAAATCTATACTCTGTGATGATAACTCTTGAACATTTGATCTATCATGTTTCAATGCTTATTGCATGATCCAATCTTCCAACTTCTACCGTCGCTTGTTACTTTTGGAATGGCTCATTACCAAAAATATTCAACGTGGAAATCCATTGTTTATTTTGTGAAAAAAACTTTAATGTTGACAATCAGGATAGGTAAAACTATGCAAAAATCCATATAGGAATACTATAATGCTAGGCTAGGCTATGGTAATCGATTTATTGTAGAGAGCACGTGGCAAAACCGGTGGTTGCGATCAATGTATTGCGTATCAAGTTTATAGGTTTTATGGTTTTATCGACCCAAATATTTATTCTATACAAAACAGACAACAACAAATGACACTATTATGACATTCTTAACTAGGTAGAGTCACATAAGTTAATGTAATGCTCCTTAGATCTGTTACACTTGCTCAAGTTTGTTATGCATCTGACTTGGATTGTTTATGTAGCTACCCTTGATTATGTAACACTCTTTATTTGTATATGTTCCATTCATCAATTGTCTTGGCATAATGTCCCACAATTCCACATAAGGTAACTTTTCTGATAATATCATCCTTTAACCCATACATCTGGCATCTTCTAACTACTCAAAGGTTTGACATATGCTTAGTTTCAGTATGTAGACTATATAACTTACTTATGTAACTTAGCTGAACGTGTAGACTCTGTAATGTATACTTTAGTCTGTTTCCTATATGCTTTGGTAACACATACTATAACATTGTCATTCTATATTTCTGCACAAGTCTGAGATATGGTATGAGACCATGTGACGCACATACCTTACGTAACTATTCTGACATCTATCTAACGTATATTTCTCTCCGCTATATGTTTTATTCTTCATGGTTATAAATATTGTTGTATATGTTGGTTTTAACCTCGTATAGAAATTACATACATACGGATTCTAAAACACAGAAAATAAACAATGCGAGAACATAACACATAAAACACATATACAAAGAGATTTTCCCCTGGATCCCAAAACCGGGACTTGCATCTTGATTTTTCATTATGTTCCTTTCATTGTTATAATACATATTTATACATGCGGAGGCATCCAATACTATGGACCGAAAACCATTGCGTCCAAAACCATGGACCAAAAACCTTCGCGTCCAAAAACATGTGCGAAAATCATGCACAAAACCATACGTGGGTTTGCCCAACCTAACATAGGTTCCAAAACCAAAATTTTCTAGGGCGCTGCCCCGGACCCCATAGAGTGGGGTTACCTACACCCCTCAAACCCCTTGTGACCCCCCCACTATGAAATCGGCGCAACGAAGGGGGGGCTCTGCCCCCCCTCTAACCCCCAAGTTAACTACGTGGGCTAGTCGTAGAAAGAATATAACACAACCCAACAGTATAATGGTGTATATCCTGTCAATCCTTACATTAACTCATACCTTCTTTGTCTTGGTGCATACTATAGTACATGTAGCATGTCCCCTTTGGATTCCAAGAAAAATACAACTCCTACATCCAAATGATCCTTTGATCCCATATCATTTTTTTATTTCTCAATCTACCTGACTTTTCATTGCTTCCACTTATTTTTTTTTTTATTTCAATCCACCAAAAATCAATTTTTGATCACTTCCCACTTCTGACATAGTATCATAGATGAGATTTTGCGAGCATGAATCTATATATTCTATAAACCCCCCACCATATTTAAATTATTATCATATTCACGGTGCGTGAAAATGAAGGTCTTTTATCTTTGATAAGTGAAGATGCGAACAAGTGCCTTGGATTTCCCTAACTCGTGAGTGAATCCATTTGACTAGACAGAGGTGGGTATGAAGTCATGGAAATTTATCTGTCTTACATAATTTGAAACCTTAAAGAGTCAAAGGCAGTATTTCCAATCAGGAATGATTTTCACCACTCATAAAAATAACAATGCAGCGAGTCCATAGATAATGCACATGTGCAATTCCCAACATCAAATTCCTTTTAGTCTTGAGGGGCTCAGTATATGCTTACATGTTATCCAACCTCTCCTTTAATTCTGAATTCTCCTTTGTGTACTCCTCTTGGCTCATATGGTGATCTCTTCCATAGTGTCCTAGGAAATAAGAGTTTGACTTCACCATGTGGATGGAATTACATGTGAGAGAAGTTGCATGTTCTTCGAGCAAAATTCCCTCAACGCTTTTTGTAACTCGAACTTTAATGTATTGATCTTTTGGAGGAGTCATAACTATAGTTAAATCCATATATATGACTCCCCGAAAAGATCAATACATTAAAGTTCGAGTTGTGAAAAGTGGTGAGGATGTTAACAAGTTGACTTTATTATTATTATATAGATGAATATAATATTAACAGTTGATCATGATTAAATTTGGCCAATCCTATAACATTATTATTAATATTAATAAAGTTGACTAATAATAATAGTAATAATTAGTTTTACGATTTTAATCGTATTTAATTATAGTCAATTATGGTTCTCTATAGTCAAACACTGTCAATATTAGTTAGCAAGATCAACCTTGGTCACAATCAAGATTTAAAAATGTTCAATAATAATAATAATAAAGTTGACATTATTATTGTTGTTGTTGAATATATTATTAGTAATTGACCATGATCAAGCTTGGTTAATCATATGCTAACCATAGTTAACAATACTCAAGCTTGTTCACTTAGTCATCCTCACCCAATGTAACGCCACCATATTGAATTATAGTCAACCATGGTTGACCAAATTCAATCAAGGTCAACCCTGGTAGTCAAGTATTGGAAATGTCTTATATATATATATATATATATATATATAGTATATTATATATAATATATATAGATAGATAGATAGATTAGATAGTACTATATCATATATATATTGTCTTCTGATTCATTCACATTCTTGATTTTATCTCGTCAATAAGACGTTTCAAACCAACTAATGTGGTTCATCCGGCCAAAGGTGAAAAGATCAATCTTTGCACATGTTTAAATAGCAGATAAGCATCCATGCCGAGAATTAGCGATTAAGAACTAGCCATTGGGAAGGTTGTTAAGAAATTAATTATATTGTTAAAATTTTATTATTTAAAAATTAAACATGAGAAATTATTAATATTATAATACATAAGGGTATGATATTTATTTATTGAATATTTTTATTCAAGATCAAGGTTATAAACTAACTAGTTTTATTATTTAAATTCTACTTACCAAGAGAGAATGTAAAATAATTAATTACTAACCAGTAGAATACAAAATAAATTAATAGATAATAATAAAGAAATTATTATTTGATTAGAAAATTTTAGGATATTAAAAATATTGAAATGAGAAAGGGATTATAATATAATAATAATAATACTTAAGGGTATAATATTATTTATTAAATATTTTTATTCAAGAATCATGGTTATAAACTAACCAGATTTATTAATTAAAATGTTAATAAATTTATTCAACAAAGAGAAATGTAAAATGACTAATTCTATATAGAATACGGATGAAATAATAATAATAATAATAAAAGAGAGGAAAGAAATGGAAAAAGTCAAGAAATGGTGGGGATTAGCTTCTGCTGACTTTCCAACCAATATCTATTTATTATTATATGATTAAATATATTATTGATATTTTATCATGGGGAAACTTAGTCAACCCTGTAATAATAATATTAGCGTTTGTGATTAAGGTTTAATAAGAATAATAATAATAATAATAATGTAGTTGATTATTACTAATAACAATATTCTTCTTAACATTAATATTAAGGTTGACTATAATATTATTATTATTAATTTACCATCATCTAATTTGGTCAACCTTATGTTACCATAGTCAACAATAGTCAACCTTGCTTATTGATACGCATCCTTCGTCAACCTCACTCGACCATATTTAGTTATAGTCAACCACAATTGGCCAAAGTAAACCATGGTCAACCTCTAGTGGTCATAGTCAAGATTTAAAATGTTTAAAAATAATAATAATTAATATTAGTAAAGTTGATTATTAGTAATATTAATAATATTAATATTAAGGTTGCCTATATTATTATATTATTATTAATGGTTGAATAAATTACAAAATAATATTAACAATAATATTAATATTAATATTAATATTAATAACATTAATAATAGTAATGTTAATGTTAATACGATTTATCAATAATATTAATATTAAGGTTTAATAAAATTGACTAATAATATTTTTTATATCTGGTTCACAAACCTTCGAGATCGATGACCGCTACATCCATGGAATATTTGTACGAGGTAAATCAACCTGAAGGGATCATTTCTTACTAGCTCAACCATGGACCTTGACCTTAAGGGTGTCGAGAGAATTGAACCCATGATCTCTCAATAGAAAAGGTGCTTTAATGATGGGGACTCAACCAATTGAGCTAAAACTTGGGGATTTTTGAAGCTTTGACCTTAGTGGAGGCTAGAAAACAACCAAATCATTGGGGCAATGTGTGGTTGTTTAAAGATGAGTAATAATCACAATAACAACAACAATAATAATAAGGTTGACTATATAAGGTGATTGTGGTTAGCTATGGTCACCATGTTTACTATGCTTGACCAAAATCAACTAGTGTAGCTTGTAGATAACAATGGTCGACATGGTCAACCATAGTTGACTCTGTTGACAATGGTTGACAATAGTCAGCCATGGTAAACCATCAACTTTACTTAGCCATCATAAGCCATCATAAACAATGGTCAATGATGATCAACCATGACCAACCATGGTCATCTTTGGTTGACCATAGTCAACCTATGCTCAATATGACAAAACATGGTCAACCATGGTTAGAATGGTCAAACATGCTCAACCTTAGTCAACAAAGGTCAAAACTAATGTAACATTATTAAATTTATGTAGCATTAATATATTGTTGCATTAATGGTTGACGAAGGTCAAATTTAGTCAACCTTGGTCAACCATGTCAACCATGATCAAACTCATCAACCCTCTTCAACCATTTTCAACCATGTTCAACATATCGACCACACACACATCGGTCATCAACTAGCACTACCAAATTAGTAAACAGTGCTTGATATATGCCAATCAACATCATTTTCCACCTTGTTTATGTCAATCGATGTACAAAAATGATGTTGATCAGTGTATATCAACCACATTTACTAATGTGATTGTGCTAGTTTGTATTCATAATCAACATTTATATATACAAAAAAAAACATATTGTCTTTGATGGTGCAAAGTAACACCCTTAAAATGTTTAGTGCTAGAATGCATATTATGCATATAGGTTTGAACATAGACACAATGTCATAAGTAACAACTTGAAATAATCAAATCATTACAATCACTTTTTCTTTCTATTACATTGCAACATTACATCATAAAATCTCTTTTTTGTATAGAAATTGCTTATTATTTGCACACAATCATCACACAATAATGTTTTAGACAATGCAAACAAGATAAGACACTAATCTCTAGAAAATCAATAACACATACATGAAACACTTATGGAGTTATATGCTTGAAAGTGTGTGCAATATTTTTGAGAATTTGAACAAATCACTTGATTCATAGGGCATACAATTTACTTTTTATATTAACCCACAATTCATGGCACACAAACATAACATCTACATTTTGCAATAACCTACAATTCATACTTCAAGAAGAAGAAAACGAGGATACAAATGAAAATTTTGAAAGGAATCAATAAGGTCCTTGTTAGTGGCATAGATAATTATAATCTTTCTATGATCTTAAAATTATAAAATCACATAAATTCATTATGTTGCAAGTGAAAAATAATATTACAAATTGATCTCATATTAAGGTAAGTTACACCTTATATGGACATATAAAAAACATCATGCACTCTAATGTACAATGTTTATATATTACAACACATAACTAAGGCTTAGCAATACCTTAATCAATTATATCGCATAAATGAATGAAACCAAAGTTAAATCCTAAGAAAGCTTAGAGATTCATCCTATTTATATTTTATATGCCTATACCAATAACTAATATCTCAAAGCTGAATAACCTTATATATAGAAGAAGACTAGTTGAGCTTATTTTCATGCATTTTCAAATTGGCATCTAGCAAAAGTAGAGTGGGTTGATTCCATATGTCACATGAGGAACATGCTTGCATTTTGCACAATGTATAATATAAGCTCTTAAATGTCGGGCATACATAAATGCTTCTTTGCATCTTCCTTTACATGTTGTCTTATAATTTGAATCAAGCAATTGAAATAAGAACTAGAATAATTGATGTCAAAGACAACATTGAATTCATAATGGAAATACTTAAACCAACAAGTATGAACAAAAGTCGTTGAAGACGAGCCTTGAATTAAGAAGATGACATCAACAACAAGAAAATAATTAACAAAAATTACAATAATAACAACACAACAAAGGGGAATTCAATGTAATTAGTTCATGATACATCAAATTTGGTGTGCAAAGTCATTTGGTTGGTCCAGATGTGGAAGTGGGAGGCTCCAACGAAACTAAAATGTTTCATATGGCTAGCAGTGCACAACCACATTTTTACCTAGGAAAACCTAACCAGGAGAGGATTTTTGGGACCAAGTTTTTTCCCTCTCTGTAGACCTAATAATGAGAATGTGGCCCGCATATTTCTAGACTACCCATTTACTCTCTCCATCTGGGAGGAAGTAACATCATTCCTCAAGATTACTTGCTATTTTTGGAAAGAATGTTTGTTTTATCTTGCCTACATTACTAGTCCTCTTTATATCTGGAGTATAGAACAATCCTCTTTATATCTTCCAGGGTATCTTGGGATGTTGAAACGCATGCATCTTTAAGAACTTAGACCCGGATTTGAGAAATTCTACCCGTAGGATCATGGATTATTTCATACAGACTAGCCCTCGAAAAACTAGTAGCACCAAGTGTTGTTGGTTCCATAAACCCCTTGACAATGTCTATCCTATAGGGTACTCCGATGGTGCCTCTGTGGGTGGAGTTTGTGGTTTTGGTGCCATAATCTCCCTTTTCCCTTCCCGAACTTACCACTTTTTCTAGTCTAGTGGTATGGGCACCAATACAAGGGCAAAGGTGTTGGATTTTTGGGGCATTCTTAGATGTGCCTCATGGCTGGTTGTGGAGGATATTGTTATCATAGGGGATTTGAAAGTGGTCATCGAATTGGCCAAGGGGTTACACTCTCTTAAGGTTCTATCTCTATCCCACTCACTGGAGAAAATATCTACCTTAAAGATAGGTTTTCAATCTATATCTTTCTACCACATATTTTGGGAGGAGAACTCTCTGAATGATTAGTTGTGCAAGAGTGGGATTTCAGTTTTTCCCGGCAGTTTCAGTACAAGTGTTTATTCATGGGATCAGTCATGAGATAAGGAGCCTTTTCTTTCTTGCCTCTTCTTTTCAATCTGAATATTATCATCGGCAGACCAATGATGCTTTGTTCTTTGTATCTTAGTTCTGTGCTACTACTTAACTTTCATTTTTATCTTCCCAAGACATTGTTCCTGTAGGGGACAAGCTATGAATGTGGGAGGCTAAAGCGAGATGAGATCCAGATCAATCTGTGAACTATTTTAGTTTTGGCGTCAAGTTCTAAGACACTTGAGTACTATTTTTTTTTGTATTTATAGGCCATGGATCAGTGATCTATTTTCAGTGGATGCATCTATGTTATTAGTAATCTAAAACTATGCATATGTAAACTACTTTTGTTTTTATTCATGAAAGAAATTTGTTTTATTCTTTCTCTTGAAAAAAAATGTCTATTCATGAATATAACTCATATGAATAAATTATTACCATATGATCATTTAAAATTAAACATTAGTAGGTATCTACTCACGTCAACCACTATTGAAGCTCCAATTTGAAAAAAATATGTATACATTTTGTAACATCCTCCTCTCACATTTACCCAAGCTAACTGGTCCACCGGGGTTAAAATGTGATGAAGAGTTATATTGATATGATTCAACTCCCCATGTGTAGTTAATAAAGTGGAACTGACAAGACAAGACCATTCTAACCATCCTCATGGGGTACAAAAACTTTTGGAGACAACCAACCCTACAAGGTGCCTAACCCCTTAGAGCATTTGATTTTTTACTGACATAACACCCCAATCACTCCCATTACAGGGCATCAATGTGAGTGAGACCCTCCAATCACTCCCACAAGAAGGCATCCCAATGATTGCAGTCTTTTTCAGGAAGTTTTGTGCTAGCAACCCCAGATTCTTAGCCACCTTTTTTGTGCTAGGACTCTAGCCTCTTCCCAGAACTCCATGAGACTTTCAAAAATAAGAAATAACACTGAAACAAAGGTACTAATGTAAAAACTTGTACTAGGACATGACCAGACCCCCACCATCCATGACATGCATTTTGTCATACATATCACAAATATGTAATCTACAGTTCTCAACAACATATTTGAGCATAAGGGTCTCATATTTATCTGAGAATTATCGAGAATGATTCATGCCTTCTCACATTAGTTGCATTATCATCCATTAGATTATTCATTCATTATTTTTTCACATACTAATCCAAACATGATCAGATCCATACATCATAGTTGTCATAAAGCAATTTTATAACCAACAAATAACCAGAGATATATCAATAAGGAAGTAAACATTAAAGCCACATAATATCAAGTACCTTTACTGATGAAAATACCAAGGGAAAATAGTTATTATTAACATATGCAATTCCAACCAAGTCAGGGACTTCCACGTACCGCTCGACCATAGACTAGGCTAAACCAAATCTTTCTTTCAATCATCCATGCTCGTTCAATATTCCAAGCATGAATGTGGGATCTCATGAAACAAATCAAGCAAAACCAAACTAGGGCTTCCAAAAGCCAACCACCTCAACCCTCAGCAAGTGATTCCACCTCACGGTCAGACATCACCAAACTTCACCAAATCGGTCTCTACCCTAGCTATATAGGGCTCTAGATCATTTTTTCCAACCAAGGCTTCCAAGACTAGTAACTCAACCC